>FXXK01001644.1:161261-208511 GCA_900184695.1 Betula pendula | reverse complement strand
TATGGGTAATCATCTTGATGAATTTAATAAAATTCTTATGGACTTGAAAAATATTGATAATTCAAATTGATGATGAAGATCAAAGCCTTGATTTTGTTATGTTCACTACCTGAGTTCTTTGATAATTTCGTTAATTCAATGTTTTGTTGTATATGGTAGAGATACCATCTCATTAGTGGACGTTAAGTCTTCTTTGAATTCTATGGAATTAAGAACAAGATTAAATGGAAAAGGTAGTGATAATCAGGCAAGAGGTTCTATTGTTAAGGGTCGTTCAGAAAAATTCTCTAATTCTAGAGATCGATCTAGTGAGAGAGACTCAGATAAAAAGAGCCGATCGCATCCAACTCGAAGAACAATGTTAAGTGTTTATTATTGTAAAAAGTATGGGCATTACAAATCTGAGTTCCGAAGCTGCAAAATAAAGAGGAAGGTGATGACCAAGTTTTCTCTTCTGTGGCTGTGTGTTGTCGAAGAAAATTATGAGGGATTCAGAATGTTGTCCTTGCATTACTGTTTCTGATGTCGTGTTTTAACGATAAGTGGATCCTTGATACTGCATGTACATTTCATATTCCCATAAAAAGGATTGGTTTACTACTTATGAGTCAGTAAATGGTGTACAGTCTGATGGGAAATCGATGTTGCCTGCAAGATTGTTTGGTATCGGTACAATTCAAAATAAGGATGCATGATGGGATTTGTTAGGACTGTCGAATAGTTCGGACAATACCAGATTTGAAGAAAAATTCTTATTCTTGGGCACTTTGGACTCCCTTGGATACAAGTATTCCGGTGAAGGTGGAGTTATCAGGGTTAGTAATGACTCATTGATTGTGATGGAAGGTAACAAGGTTGATGGCCTCTACTTTCTTCAGGGCAGTACGATGACAGATTCAGATGTTGTGTTCTTCTTCGGATAATCTTAGAGTCAGGACACTACTCGGTTATGGCAAATGTGTGGGTCATCAGCATGAGGTGGAGCTTCAGGTGGAAACTTCACAGATGCGTGCAAGATGGCACTCAAAATCAGCCCGTCACAGATGGCATGTTCAATCTTTTGAGATATCCACAAGAAGACAAGGATAATCATATTGCACAGGAGACATGAGGAGGCTGATTAGTTCCACCTCAAGATATGGCTAAGAAGATTTGGTAGCGAGTAAAACTTACTGTGGCACGAGATTTACCACGTTCCAGAAGCATGCTCCGACCTTTCAGAAGCTGTACAAAGAGTGAGTGCTACATATCAGGTTATCTGCCCATTGAATGGGGAATAAACGAGTCCTTCATAAAAAAACATGTATTTGTGAATTGTCTAAGAGTGATAAGACTGTCAAGTTGCGAAGATCGCGTATGGCGTTGAACAAATCCATCACCAGTGTAAAAGCACTTCATGCATTACAGCGACAATTGTTAGATAGTTTTTTGATTTATTGTGCTCTATTTGGATGACATGCCTTATTGTTTGCTAAAAGCGATTTTTAGGTAAGAGATTAAATCTCTTTTGGTGATAATTGACAATGATGGATTTGGTTGGTGCGAAGAAAACTTTTGGTCTGTGAGTATACCGTATCGACAAAGGATTACCATTATGGAAGCAAACATTAAAGTCGTACAGTATGCTTATCCACAACAGAAACGAGTATATGAAACAGTGGAGTCAATGAAAAGCAAATTGGTTAAGAGTTTGTCAGGTATCTGGTGGGTTGACAAACAGAATGAGACTATTATATTTTTTGGATAGTTGGAGCGCATACATTGACCAAAAATCAATATATCATGAGAGCTCCAACACATTGATGTCAGATATCATTTTCTTCGATGGTGTGACACAGAGAAATCATGAAGAAAATTGTCGCTAACAATGACAGATACACAAGAGTGTGCCCATTCGTGCGAGGGCTGTAATAGTATGAACATAAAAGCAGGCTGTGTTAAAGAGGCACTCGGTTTCTCAAGTTCCACAGCATTTGCTTGTGCTGTTATCACGGCGTACCTTCCTCCATCTTGAGGGTATATAATCGTTGCTTTAGAAACAAACGGTTAGTGAGAGACTTCTTCATATACAAATTTTCTAGCTTCTTCCAAAGTCCAACAGCAGTTTCTTCGTCGGCGACTTCTCTCAAAACTCCATCTAACAAAGATAACAAAATTGAACTGTGGGCTTTTTCTTCAAGTTCCACACTTTTCTCACTTGATGATGTTGATGGCGCCTTGCCATCCAAAATCTTCGCCAAACCTTGTTGTCGCAACAAAGCACACATCTTGATGCGCCAAAGACTGAAACTATTCTGACCATCAAATTTTTCTACTTCAAATTTTGCAGAAGCCATTCCACAGAATAAAGAACCCAAGCTCTGATACCAGTTTGTTGTGACAAAGCGGAATTTAAGATCTCCAAATAAGCAGAAAATAGCATAATAGAAAATAAACCAGTCACACAAGACACCAAGATTTAAGTGGTTCAGCTTAACAAGCCTACATCCACTGGCGGAGACGATCCGGAGGAAATTCACTAACAAAAGATGGAGTACAAAAGAGTAGTATGGAGAAAATCACTCAAAAAACCAAAGCCCCAATACACCCAAAGCTCACTCTCACATAAAAGAGAAAACTCTCTTTTTCTCTTAGTACCCGAGCGGCACAAAAGTATTGTGAGAAACACACAATGAGCAACTCCTTTTTCTTTTCCTGCAGTCCGAAACATTGGTCATCATCTTTTATAGGTTGAATAGTCGGTCTAAAAAGAGAACTCCAAGTTGGCGTCAGCTAGTAAAAGAATCCAATTCAAGATTGAATTTCCAAAACCAAGTCAAAGAAGGAAAAGGAGAGGCGGTCATCTCATGGGTCAAAGAAGTCAAGACCAAAAAACAAATGGGCCCTACAATCTGACTTGAGACAATTCAAGTCATATACTCAACATGTTTTGTGCACGCGCATGTTTGCAGAGAATGCAACTGTACAGTTCATCAAATGTTTGATGGTATTTATCGAACATTTGATGGGTGTCTTTTTTGAAAAATATACATTTTTAATGTTTTTCAAAAGAAATGAGTATGTTATTTAATAAAATCTTTTCCCAAGATAATTTAGGAAATTCTTTTAAATATTTTGAGACATTACAAAAGATGTCAAACAAATGGCTCACATTGTCAGGTTTGAATAGTTAGTAATTATCTATTAATATTTTAGTGATGTCTGTTTAGAAGGTCTAAGTCTATTATCGATGATATATAATGCTATTAAGGATTTATTATTAATTGTTTCACATCAATTATTTACGCTTTTCACTATAGTATACTCTGATAATTAGTGAAGCATAGTAAATTCAACTAGTTACTAGTTAATTAGTTTGAAAGCACTACAAGTAACACTGCAAGTTAAGTAAATATAATTATTTAATGTTGGGGGTGTTACAACATGGTATCAAAGCTGATATTCTGCAGACTTTCTTCGGAGAGTGAAATCTATGAGTCTTATTCCTTGTGGATTAAGGCTGGATGGTTAATCATGAAGTTTATTGCTTGTTAGTTAATTTCATTGGGGGCGTTACAGTTAATCTCCACCAAACACGTGTCCCTCCCTCACCGCCAAATCCACCATGCGCCACCGCCAGCCAGGCTCTCCACCGCGTCCCACGTGCCACCCTCTCTACCAACACGCGCTACCCCTTTCAGAGGTGTCCAGTTTCAACTTTTCCCTCCAAGAGCCTGTCCTCTCTTCCTTACTCAAAAAAAAAAAGGGAATGGTTCTCTATTTTGTCCAGTGTTATTGTAAAGCACGCTCCTTTGTCCAATTATGCAGGAAATGTGATCTTCATCAACTGCCTCATTGTAGCCATTGACAGTGCACCCATTTTTCAGTTGTCCATTCATCGAATAACATCGCATACAACCTTTAGGGCGGCCTTCTCCCTAAGCTTTTGTTAAGGAATTATGGAATTAGATCTATATGGATAAATTTCCGGTTTTGTTTTTAGTCTTAATTTCATGTAATATAATGACTGTTTTTGAGGTGTTTGTTGGCGTCCCCCACCCCCTCCTCTTGCAGTATTTTTTTTTAAAAAAAAAATATATTTATTTTTATGTTATTGTAATGGTTATCTTGCTTAAAAAGGAGTCTGTCATATGCCCCAATCTGTTGAGTTTTTAGTGAATGAAAAAGCCATTAATTGGCCGGTGAGCGTGCCCCCACTTTTTTTTTTTTTTTAATTTTAATTTTTTCTTTCTTTCCTTAGGATGATTTTGTCTCAAGTGTCCAGCAGGTGATTTTGCCAGAGAGAAATGCTAACTTTCTTTTTTTTTTTTTTTTTTAAGTTGGTTTCCAAATGATATGTCAATCCTATTACCTATGCTTCCCTCATACAGTATGCGTATTTTCACTCTCATATATTTACAATTTGATAAAACAATAATAATTTAAAAAAAAACACACACACACACTAAACAAAGTAGAATATTATTAATCCACCCGCTTTGAGAGACTTTCAGTGAAGTGCCCAATTGAGTGGCATGTGAAATTGGAAAAGCTTTTAAAGTACATTATTGTATGGCACTGATGTACAAATAGACCTAAAAGCAATCGGCTGAGTCAATTTTCAATTATATAGAAAGAGATACAAAAGTCATTCTTGACGATATGAATGATAGAGGGCGTACTTTTTCTTTCTTTTTTTTTTTTTTTTTTTTTTTTTTTTTTTGAGTAGAGGGCATACTTTCTTTCTTTCTTTTTTTTTTCGTACTTTCTTGTTTGTAAGTAAGGGTAGTCTAAAATGGTTACCATTGGTTTGTTAATGTTTTTAGATGAAACTTTTTATTTTTATTTTTTTGTTTGAAATGGAGTTCTAAAATGACATAAAGTTGAAATGTCATTTGTTAATGTTTTCATTTTGAAAATAAAAAGTAAAAGAGAGAAAGAAAAGGTTTTATCAAACAAAGTTTGTTAAGCAATAAAAGAAAAAAAAATAAAAATTGTCAAAATCTAGGAGCAAAATACCAAAATTTATGAGTACAATTAACATTAATATGATTAATGTTCACAAAATTTGAGCTCGTGTAACGTCTAACATTTTTAAGTGAAAAGTAACTTATTGCCTATCCTTTCCACTATGCCATGAGGCTCGTGATTCTATTTATGCATTTGAATTGGTTAATTGATGATACCAGTTGAGAAGTTTTATCTAAAGTTTTTATTAATGTGAGTCATAGATGTTTGTTTTTACGTAAAATGATTTTCGTTAAAAATTAGTTTCAAGAAATTTGATTTTCAAAAAAATAATTTTCGTCGAAAACATTTTTCGGTATTTGACATGTACGAAAAATCGCAAATATTTTTTTATATTTTCAACTAATCATATTAACCTATAAAAATTCTTTTTTTATGCACAATTAAAAAAAAAAAAAGTTAAATATAAATTGTCAAGGGCAGGTCTCGGAGATGTCCTGGGCAGGTCCTGAATGGGTCCGGATAGTCCCAGCCAGGTCCTAGTGGTGTCTCGGGCGGGTCCCAGTGATGTTCTGGTCGGATTCCGGCGATGTTTCGAACGGATCTCGAAAATGTTCTAAGTGAGTCCCCGCGATGTCTCGACCGGGTCCCCGTGACGTCATGGGCGGGTCCCGACAATGTTTCGGGCAAGTCCGAAAAATGTCCTCAGTGGGTTTCAGCGATGTCCTTGGTGGGTCTCGGCAATGTCCCAACTGGGTTCCGGTGACGTCCTGGATGGGTTCGACGATGTCCCAGGTGGGTCCCGAAATAGGTGGGTCGCAACGATGTCTCGAGGCGGGTCCCAAAAAATTTCTTAAGCGGGTCCCAGCGATTTTCCGGCCAGGTCCCAGCGATGTCCCGGCAATGTCTTGAGTGGGTCTTGGCGATGTCTTAGGTAAATCCCAGTGATGTCCCGACTGGGTTTCGAAAATATTTTGGGCGAGTCCTGGCGATGTCCTGAGCGGGTCCTAGCAATGTCCCAGTCGGGTCTCGAGAATATCTCGGGCGAGTCCCGACTGAGTCACGGCAATTTTCCGAATAGGTCATGACGATGTTTCAGGCGGGTCTTGACAGTGTTTTAATTGGGTCTGGGCGATATCCCAAGCGGTTCATGTCGATGTTCCGGGTAAGTCCCAACCGAATTCCGGCAGAATCTTATAGTGTTTTGACTATGGTCCATCAATTTGAGAATGTGACACTTAAACTTAAAAAATGATTTATGGTTTTAAAAATAAGAAACTATTTTATGAAAATTAAAGAAAATTTTTTGGACAAACTAAAAATGGTTTCGTTGACTAATATTTGTAGTCCCACTAAATACTGAAAAATACAAAAAATTATTTTAAAAAATTATTTTATGCCAAAACAAACGGAGTCATAAATTCCACAAGATTTGAACTTAAAATGTCACTCACTACAACGTCAATGTGAAGACGTAATATCATTAAATTATCATATTTTAATAGAAAATAAATGTATTTTGTTCTTAATCAAATGCTGTTTTAATCAATTGAATTGTCAATTATCTGAGACAAACAGACAGTGCACGTTGCAACATAGACGAAAGGGCGTTGATAATACAGAAACAAGATTAAATTTGGGGAGGGTGAATAGTCATAATAATAATAATGGAAAAATGTAAGATTAGTTTATGTAATTATTCGGATTTATGATAAGTTTTTTGTGGCATAAAAGTTGCTGAGACTTTACTGCAGTATGCAAAAATAGCAAATCGTTCATGCATCAAACTTTCGTTCAAATTTTTAATGAAAATTGTTAAATGTTACTAATTAAATTATGATACGTGTCACTTATAACAAAAAATATATAAAATATAAAACTATAAATATATAAAAAAAAATTAAAAACTAAAAATTAAAAATAAAAATAAAAAGCTGAAAGAGGAGGTGGCACAGCCACCCAGTTTGAGCATACCTATGGGTGGCCGAACCATCACCCTATAGTCATTGAGGGCCATTTGAGTGTGGTTAAACCACCCTCAATAGTTATGGAGTGATTTGGCTATCTCCCAGATATGAGGTGATGGTTATTGGTTAACCCCAAATTGGCAAAAAAAAAAAAAAAAAAAAAAAAAAAAAAGTTGATTGATAGTTTGGCGAGCCTTAGATATGGTTAGAGAGGTGGCTGAGCCATCCTTCCTTCTAAGTTTTTTTTTTTTTTTTTTTTTTTTTTTTTTTTTACAAAAAATTATTTTTTAATTTTTAATTTTTAACTTTTATATATTTATGGTTTCCTATTTTCTATGTTTATATATATATTTTTTATTACAGGTGACATATGTCATAATTTAATTGGTGCTGATATAACATTTTACGATTTCTATTGAAATTTTGGACAAAAATTAGATGCATAAACCTATTTATTATTTGCATACCACAGTGAGGTCACAATAAATTTTTATACCATTAAGAGATTATTGGAAATAGATGTAACAAAAGGACTAATTTTGCATTTTTTTTAATAATAATAAAAGAACAAAAAGTCTTCTTAATTAATTAATTACTCATAGCATAGTTGAATAATTCTGTGAGGGTATTTTAGGATTCAGGTGAGGAAAACAGGGGTTAAGAGGTAAATAAGGTTGGAATAAGATCTAGGTCTTGTCGCCGTGTCATTGTCGCCAAGATTTGCGATTGCGATCTCAACCCTCCCCCACCTTCTTATTACCAATCCCATTCCAAACCCCCCTCCCCTCTCTCTCTCTCTTAAGCTGAGAGATCACATATAAAGAACAAAGAGCTACAATTTTTTTTTTTAAAAAAAGAACAAAGAATCCCAGAAGAGAGCAAGAAAGGAAAAAAAAAAAATAGGCTCTTGGTTTCCCCAAAATAGGCTTTTGGTTTCACTTATTTTTTTAATTTTTTTTTGGCCAACTCTTGGTTTGTTTATAAGCTAAATAAATAGGAGTAATATTATTTAATATAGTATTATAGAACTTGATGATGTAAGAGCATATAGCAATAATATCTACTTTAACTATTTAAAATACGATGTTTTATCTATTTTATTTATTCACTTTTTACTATAAATTATAACACATAATCTATTTTACTATTTATTTTCAAAAAATATTATTTTTTAATCATTTTCTTATTATTATTTTCTGCTTCTTTGTCTCACTCTTGCTCAACATTCTTCCATCTACTAATTTTTCTCCTTTCTCTTGGCAAAGAACAAGGACATATATACATATATAAGAAATCATTCTCATAGTATTTTTTTATTTATTATTATTTTTTTATTTTTCTTAAAAAAAATAAGTAAATATAAATGTGGCATATACACAATAATGCAAAGAGAATACTGAGTAATATATAGATATAGTATTCAGCGCATTTTTTTATTATTCTCTTTATTTTTTTATTTTCGTTTAAAAAAAAACAAAAGGATGTAAATGGCTACTTGAAAAATGTGAACAGCATTTATCTTTCCTTTTACTATTCAGACCCATTTGACTAATAGCACAAAAAAAAGTCTGACCCACTTGAAGCCCCAAATAAACACGAGAGTGGTTCAATTATAGGACTCACAAAATTGCAGAGAGAGAGAGAGAGAGAGAGAGAGGGGAGGAGACAGAGTGTGTTGTGAAATAGTAGATTATTATAAAGAAGAAGCCAGAGGGACAGAGAGAGGACTTTAAAGAGAGAGAGAGAGAGGGGACGAGCAGACAAGAGCGTATCTTGGAAAATCCTAAAAATTCGATTTAGTTTTTTCTCTTTGTTACTTTAAAAAGCATAGGACAAACTAAATAAACCCCCCCATGAAATAAATCTAACTATTTAAAGAAAAAAAAAAAACAAGAAAATAGAACTCTTTTCCCTTTGTTTGTTCATTCATTGTACCACACCACACCCTCCTTCCTCTGCCTAGCTACTAGCTCTACAGGTAAAAAACATTATTATTGTTTCTTTCAACAACCCACCCTCTGTCTCTCTCTCTCTCTGATATTTGCTCACATTCTCTCTCTCTGTTTCTGGGTTGTTTGCGCTTCGCTGTTTGTTTTGTGTGTCTGTGTCTGTGTTTTTTTGGGGGTCAATCTGAGGCATTTGATTGAATATTCTAAGGAAGAAAAGCAGTGAACGTGCTCTTCTTTTTCCGGACGCCTCTACTAAAAAACTTCACGCTTTTTTATTAGAGTTTGGAGAGAACAACATTATTAAGCGAGTTTACACTCTGTATTTTTCTATTCCCATTTCTTTTTTAATCATTCAAAGCCTTGAGACAGACAGGAACAGACCCCTTTGACAGAGAGACTGTGAGAGAGGCTATTCTTTGGAATTTGAGCTTTTTTTTTCTCCCCCATCTTTTGAGAGCCATGCTTGTCTCTCAGAACTGAGTACTTCTCTTTTTAAAATTCTGGGTCTCTCTCTGACCTCTCTTTCTAGATTCTAGCCTACGAAATGGCTCTCCAGTGAGTGAGAGGGAGAGAGAATTTTGTTCAATTGTTCGATATTGCTTTGTTTTTGTTGTGGGTGTACTTATGCCCTTTTGGGAGGCTTAAATCACGCAAAACAATGCTCTGTAATGCTAAATTTACTTGGAGTTCTTGGGTACCCTTTTTCTTTTGATGCCAGAAAAAGGTGTGTCTGAAAAGATTGCCAGTAATTTATCAAAAGTTGGCTTATATATGTGTATGCATTACTTGGGGGCCTTTTTAGCTTAAGATATGAAGTGGGTAGTAGCAGAGAAACAAGAAGGTGGAGAAGAAAAAGAAAACCAGCAAGAAGAGTCAGAGAGAATTTAGTCAGTGCTTGCTGATGGGTCTGAAGATGCAGCAGAGCCACCACCACTCAGTGGCGGTGAGGTTGAATGAGCAAATGGGTACCAAAAGAGGGTGCACATTCATTCAGGCCAACAGGGATTGGCTCCCAAAGTTTCTGCTGCTTTGGATCCTGGTGATGGCATTCTTGAGCACGATGATCTACAATAGTATGGATGATGATAATAAAGTGAGGAGGAAGGAGATTCTGGGAAGCATGTGTGATCAGAGAGCTAGGATGTTGCAAGATCAGTTTAGTGTTAGCGTTAATCATGTCCACGCCCTCGCCATCCTTGTTTCTACCTTCCACTACTACAAGAACCCTTCAGCAATTGATCAGGTTTCTTCTTCTTCTTCTTGAATTTCGATCTAATCTTTTTCGGCTTTGTTTGGTTGCTGGGATATCGAGGAAAGGGAAAGGAAATATTTTGGAAATTTTGACATTTTCTGCCGTTTTTTCCCTGTAGAATCGAAGATATGGGAAATGAACGCGATTTTATTTCACTCTGATTGCTATTAAAGGCAGTTGATATTTGTATTTTTAATTTGGCAAAATGCAGGAAACTTTTGCTGAGTACACAGCTAGAACCGCTTTTGAGCGGCCATTACTGAGTGGGGTAGCCTATGCACAGAGAGTGGTTAATTCAGAGAGGGAAAGTTTTGAGAGGCAACATGGTTGGATAATAAAGACGATGGAGAGGGAGCCTTCACCTGTGCGAGATGTGTACGCACCCGTCATATTCACTCAGGAAAGCGTCTCTTACATTGAATCACTTGACATGATGTCAGGAGAGGTAACCTATAAAATTTGGGATTCATTTTTTTTTTTCTTCTCTCTTATATACTTCCTCTGAATCTGGTTCGAGTGCTTAGGCATTTTATATACTTCTTTTTTACTTACCAAAAAAAAAAAAATTGATGATTTTGAGTAATATAAAAATTGGTTCATGTGGCCTGCAATTTTGTTTCTGCGTGATGTAGGAAGATCGAGAGAATATTTTGAGGGCGACGGCTACTGGGAAAGCTGTTTTGACAAGTCCCTTCAGGCTACTGGGCTCTCATCATCTTGGTGTTGTGCTGACATTCCCCGTTTACAAATCCAAACTCTCTTCAAGCCCAGCAATGCAAGAGCTCATTGAAGCAACTGCAGGGTAAGTCCTCAGAGTTTGCCCCTATGATTTGAATACTAAGCTTATATTTGAAACACTTGTCGTTGGTTTGTTGCGTGTCTGCATGTACAGTTTATGAACAGATTGCATCTAGAATGGAGATTAACAGGTAGACTGGAAGAACGAGCTAAACTGGTTTTGGGAATGATAGAAATGAAATTCTTTTTGCTGGAGCTTTAGTGAGACATTTTTCAACTATGAATTAATCCTTCACTCCATGTGCTTTGTGCATTTGAATTCACTGGAGGGATGGCAATAATTTGACGTTAGAGTTATTCCATTACGATACTTGAATTTCAGTTGGTTTTTCCTTTTCCTTGTTTTTCCTATATTTGTGCCTCTAATGGCTAGGGGCAGAATCATCTGATTGTCTTTCCCTGAGACAATATTATTGATTACGGAAAATTCAGTCTGTTCCATTTTCCTACGTATACCCTTATAACATAGTTGACTCTGTTCATTACTTATTGGGGTTTCATGAAAATGCACAATTTTTCTTATGTGCCTCTCTATGGAATTGATACAAACTGCCTAAGGAACAATTCTTAATAATTTGGATTCTATTGCTGTTGGTGTAAAAATGTGTGCTTTAAGTGCAAGACAGAACTACAGAGCTAACTAAGCAGTAGAGACCTGTTGCTTCTTTCCTAGATTTACTTGATTAACCATGGACGTTACACGAGCTTTTGGATTTTGGCAAAGTTTTGCTGAGCTCACATGCCATGCGACCCTTTACTTCTGGACTATGTTCCGAAGTCGTACCAAGCTTGAACCTCACCAAGATAGTGTCTTTCACCTCTATGCATGTGAAGTCATAAGTAGTACCAAGATTTAACCTCAACCCTATCAAATTCTTTCACTCTCGGACATGTGAAGGCTTGGCATGACCCTTTTCTATCACCCCCTCTCCCCATTTTTTCACCCCGCTTTTTGGGTTGGGGTTGTGATAACTGAAATCTTTTGACAATGTTGTCTTGCAAATCACATGGTCTTTCGAAAATTAATAATGCTAGTAGCTAGTTTATTAAATCCTTTTGAAATAAATAAAGGTTCAGTGTTATTATAGCCTTCAATTGAAAGTGTGCTGCAATATCTGTAGCTCATATTGATTTGACAAATTTTATTTGATTTATGCATGCTTTTAGTTTCAATTAAATTATTGAAATTTTAAAGAGGTCAAGAGTTTGTTAATCCTTTGGTGTGTTTTGCATTATGAAATTGCATGATGGCTATTAGTTCTTGCATGAGGCACCATTTTGTGTGGATGCCCATAATTTTCCTACCAAATACCATCCCAAGCAAGCTTGATAGAGAACTTACCACTGGGAGCATTCAGCCAAATTAGTAAGGATTTGTTTTCAACTGACTACGTTAACAACACCTTCATGTTTAGTATCAACTCTCAATAAGACTTCACCTTGAGAACAACCTCTGCTTCCAATTTGACCATCGTTAGCACCTACTGCCACCAAGGACCGCCCCTGCTGAGGAAACCATTTCCTTTGCTGCTACTGCCCCAACCACAATTGCTGCCACTTCAACAACACATGGCCACCTTTACCCCCATTGAATGGGTACTGTCACTACCATCACCAACACAACCACACTCCAAAAGCCATTGTCACCACTTCTGTTACTATTGCCAATAGCCACCATCAGTGCCATTGCCATAACTGCCGCCGCCTTGACTACTGTTACTGTGTTACTTGTCTCTGCTACCACTACATGACTTGAATTCTGATGGTTTCTTTTGGCCATTTAGTGGATAATTATGTTCCACTATTACATTTTCATGAGTTTTGAGTATTAATGTGGTAAAGTCAGGTATTAGTCAGGTGTGCTTTTATTTTCAGTTGGTTTCCATTAATGTATGTTGTGATGGTCTTATATTAAACTAGAAATTAGAAGTCTTGGCTTTCGTTTCTGCTAGGCATAATAAGTGTTAATGTGGAAGTTCTAGATGCCTTTATTATGTTAATGAATTTTTCGATTTTGAGCAGATATGTTGGTGGAGCCTTTGATGTTGAGTCCCTTGTGGAGAATTTACTTGGCCAACTTGCTGGGAATCAGGCAATTTTAGTGAATGTGTATGATGTCACCAACTCCTCTGATCCCCTAATTATGTATGGTCACCAATATCAAGACAGTGACTTGTCTCTTTTTCATGAAAGCAAGCTTGATTTTGGGGATCCTTTTAGGAGGCATCAAATGATATGTAGGTAAGGGCATCCTGTCATTGATTATAATTTCAGAAGACAGATGGAAGAGTTCGATGGTTTTCGTCTCATAGATGCTTCATTGGATTTTAAGCAGATATCATCAGAAGGCACCCATGTCATGGACAGCACTCACCACTGCATTCTTGTTCTTTGTGATCGGTTTACTGGTAGGTTATATCTTATATGGCGCAGGAATTCACATTGTTAAAGTTGAGGATGATTTCCATGAAATGGAAGAACTGAAAGTTCGAGCAGAAGCTGCAGATGTTGCTAAATCCCAGGTACACTCTTCTTGGTGTTTTTGTAAAGCATACTTCAACTCAATGCCCAAACTTCCACTTTTAATATGAGTATTTTTTGTTATCTATCCAGTTTCTAGCCACAGTTTCTCATGAAATTAGAACACCCATGAATGGTATCCTTGGTATGTTTGAAGTCTCTCTAACTTTTTTCTTCTCATATCATATTATGTTTTCCTTACTTGAAAAGTTTCTAATGAGTGATAAAAGTTTTATTATTTACATAATTGCAGGAATGCTTGCTCTGCTTCTAGATACAGAATTAAGTTCGACGCAGAGGGATTATGCTCAAACTGCTCAAATCTGTGGGAAGGCACTGATAGCATTAATTAATGAGGTGCTTGACCGGGCAAAAATAGACGCTGGCAAGTTAGAGCTGGAAGCAGTCCCATTTGTCCTCAGATCCATACTAGATGATGTCCTCTCTTTATTTTCTGAGAAGTCTAGACACAAGGGCATTGAGGTAAGTCTACTAGTGAGTCAGTTTATTAATTACTGTTTTGTTGGCTGATATTGTTACCTGACCTGGTGTAAGAGGAGATGAAACTCCTTCATTTTTCGTAAGCATTATTACACGTAATTCTTGTAATTTGTGAATATAAGCCGCAATTTATTCTGTTCTTCTCATGTTTAAACTTACTTCTTCTTTTTTTCTTTCCTCACCTTGCTGGGGGTTTCGATACAAATTAATGGCATTGTTCATGATGCGTTTTCAAATTCTCCAATCCTCTCAACTTGGATACATAACCAATTGGGGAAGTGAAGCTGGCAGTGTTTGTTTCCGATAAAGTTCCTGAAATTGTTATGGGGGATCCTGGGAGGTTCAGACAGATTGTTACAAATCTTGTAGGCAACTCTGTTAAAGTAAGTGGATCATTGAAGCTTTATTATGAAATTCTTACTGCTCATATTTATTAAATTTATATTGTTAATTTTTACCTTGATTAATAATCTGTTGTACTGGTGAAGTTTTATGGTTTCTGTCCCAAATTAGAACTTCTCAATGTGAACTTTGCATTATTTGATTTAGTTTTCAACCACTGAATTCACTTTTTTCTTTGTAAATCTACTTGATATAGTTGATAATAATTATATTGAGCATGTGGCAGTTCACAGAACGAGGACATATATTTGTTAAAGTCCATCTAGCTGAACACACAATGGCCATGGTAAATGCAAAAGCTGAAACTTGCTTAAATGGAGGATCAGATAGAAGTCTATTTTTATCTGGTGGCCGTGAGTTTAAAACCTTAAGCGGTTGTGAAGTTGCTGATGAGCGGAACAGCTGGGATATCTTTAAGCATCTAGTTGCTGATGAAGAACTCCGTTCTGAAGCTTCACGTAACATGATGAACACTAATGAAGCTTCTGAACATGTCACTTTGATGGTATGTGTGGAGGATACAGGAATTGGGATTCCGTTATGTGCCCAGGATCGGGTTTTCATGCCTTTCATGCAGGCAGATAGCTCAACGTCTAGACATTATGGAGGAACTGGTATAGGCTTGAGCATTAGTAAGTGTCTGGTTGAGCTAATGGGTGGTCAGATAAATTTCATAAGCCGACCTCAGGTTGGCAGTACATTTTCATTCACTGCTGTTTTTGGGAGGTGTAAGAAAAATGCATTCAGTGATGTGAAAAAACCCATTTCTGAAGATTTGCCTTCTGGTTTTAGAGGATTAAAAGCATTAGTAGTTGATGAAAAACCAGTTAGAGCTGCTGTAACCAGATACCATTTAAAGAGACTAGGTATCCTGGTTGAAGTTGCTAGTAGCTTCAAGATTGCAGTTGCTATGACCGGGAAAAAGGGTTCTCTTACATTGCGGTAATTTCTCTTTTTTTCTGATTCCTTTTCTTACCCTCCTGTCTCCCCACATGGGCCTTATTTTTTCAGATGATATAAACTTCATCTCAATCCTAAGGCAAAGCCTTGGCAGTGATATCATCTTTTGTTGCCACAGTCCTGTGGTTGTAGAAGGAAAAGTCTTGTTAATTCACT
Organism: Betula pendula; assembly: GCA_900184695.1. NCBI lineage: Eukaryota > Viridiplantae > Streptophyta > Magnoliopsida > Fagales > Betulaceae > Betula > Betula pendula. Next base: position 193,059 of record FXXK01001644.1, on the reverse strand, counting down.
ATCCTTCTTCATTTTGTCTTCTAGTAGATTTCCAAACCAAGATCCTTCAAATGTTTTTGGGAAAAAACAAAATTAGTCCCTAGGTTCTCATTTTCGACAATTAGATCCTTGAGTTGTACTTACATATCAAATTGGTTCTTCCATCAATTTGCTGTCCAAATATTTAATGGCTTATTTGCCATGTGGTCAGCTTGCCACATCACACCTATTAACACTTCACCATGTGGCCATAGGGAGAGGTGACCTGAGCCACCCCTTCAAAATCACCGTGGGGGACAACCCCCAGGGTGAAGGGGTGACTCGGGGGTTGACCAGCCACCCCAACCCTTCAGATTTCCTCTTTTTTTGTTTTTGTTTTGTTCATGATGTGGCAAATGGGTGCTACAAGCCAACACATTAACGGATGTGATGGTAGATAAGCCTTTAAATATTTGGATGGCATGTTGACGGAAGGATCAATTTGAGATGTAGATTAAACTTAAGAACCTAATTGTTGAAATTAAGGATCTAGCGACTAATTTTAATTTTTTCCTATTTTTTAATGGTGTTCTTGCAGCACCAGCAATTGATTAAATGTTGTAGGCTCTTGAACACTTAAAAAAAAAAAGCAATTTGGTAACAGTAAACATTGCAAGAGCATGACATTATCCATGTTTACATACATAGACCAAAGAACACCAGATTTGAGTAAATGTATTTGCTAAGATTGCGCTTTTGTAATGAACCAAAAACGATATTGGAAAAGGAATGCCAATTGTGTTCATGCATAACAACTCCTTCAAGTTTTTATGAGCAATACCCCCTTAAATTTGGACTGCTGAGACAAACCCCAAAGTTTCAATAAACTCAAATTATAAGATTTAGCTTGCTGAGTAAAACTACTTTATTTACTATGACAGAAAGTTCCAGCCAGATTTAGTTCTAGTTGAGAAGGATTCATGGATGTCTGCTGAGGAAGGTGGTTTGAATGGTTGGCTATTCGACTGGAAACAGAATGGGCATATTTTTCAGTTGCCTAAGATGATTCTTCTCGCAACCAATATCGATAAGGCTGAATTTGATAAAGCAAAGGCCGCAGGTTTTGCAGATACTGTGATCATGAAACCTCTGAGGGCAAGTATGGTTGCTGCATGTCTTCAACAGGTGCTGGGGATTGGAAAGAAGAGGCAGCAGGAGAAAGACATGCTTAATGGATCTTCTTTCCTTCAGAGCCTGCTTTGTGGCAAGAAAATTTTAGTGGTTGATGACAATAGGGTTAACCGCAGAGTTGCTGAAGGTGCACTAAAGAAGTTTGGAGCTGATGTAGAGTGTGCTGAGAGTGGCAAAGCTGCACTGGCGCTGCTTCAACTACCACATAATTTCGATGCCTGCTTCATGGACATTCAGATGCCAGAAATGGATGGGTATGCACTTAAGTTCTTGAATGCAATCAAAATATTTAGTTACTTATTGATGGCTTAGCCTTTACAGATCTGTTTGGTGAGTCTTTGTTAGGAAAAGTTTAAAAGCATTGTGATGAAAGTTTCAGCTATTTTTGATATAATGGACATAATCATAACTTATAATGTCTGGTTATTTCATATGCTGTATATGTGCAAGCATTTATCTAATCGGTATTTTATAGTGGTTGTCTTAATGTTTCATTCGAAAATACATCACTCTAAATAGTAGTTGCAATAATGTAATTCTCCCCTGATGCAGTCTACTTAGTTGGGAAATAGCCTAAGACCCTACCTGAGAGCAGGAAGAGGGGGGTTACTAATTGTAACCTATATATCTTTTGGGGGCTGAGGCTTGAGTGGGAGTTGCTCAACTTTGCCCTATGTTTAGGGAGATCAAAGCCCCAATTTTGAATTTTATATTAATTGTTTGTTTTTGGGGGCAGGAGTGTTTATGGATGGGATCAACTGATCTGATGCGTTATGTTATAACAAGAATTTAACCAATCCATTGCACATGATCACTGTCAACTTTGAATTGATAAATAGAGACTGACTGATATTACAGAGGAATACCTTTCAATAGTAAAACCACACTGAGTGTAAAATATTGAAAGTAATCTTTGTTTCCTGATATTCCCAAGGAATCATCTATTTACCCTGAATTCAGGACCACAACAATCAGTCAAACCTTTTGACAGAAAACTAAGCCTATATGATTAGTGTCTTAAACTCGTATTAGAAACCCAGGGAAAGATCATAGAAGACTGAAACTGGTGCTGTTGAGTAGATATTCTGATGATTTAAGTGTATAGAAAGTGAGTGCTTTAACATAGTCATTGGTGTCTCTATTTCCTGTTGTTTAATCTTCTATCCAAACCTGCATACAACTAAATTTCGGAATGATAATAATATTTTGATCGTAGTTTTGAAAACATGTCTAAAACTAAAAGTATTGTGTCAAACTCATATTACAACCCAAGCATGATCATATAAGTCTGAAAAAAATGCAGGTGAGCATATATACTTGTATGAGTTAACTTTATGCAAGGAACTTATAATCTTTTCCAGTTTTAGATTATTCAGTTCAAACTATGAGCAGATATTAAGGTGGCCTTAGCAACTCAACTTGTATTAAGTTGTAACAAATTCCGGTATGGTTACTCTTCAAATGAAATTTTGAGCATTTTGGTGTGAAGCCTCCTTTCTTTATACTTCTGCTCATTTGAGGGCTTGAAAAAAGTTTTATGTGACTAAATTTTAGGCTCCCTAATTCTTATATTTTGCAGAAATAACAATTATTTGCATTGAAAGACATTTGGCAGGCAAATGTTGAGCCATTTGAAGGATATAAATCTTCTTGAAGTACAATTTATTGGTACACTGAACATAACAAAGCTGTAATTATTTCCTGTAATTTCAGGTTTGAGGCAACCCGTCAAATACGCGTAATGGAGAGCAAGGAAAATGAGCAAATAAATGGTGGAGCCACAGATGAAGGAGCTATTAGAAAGAGAGAGTGGCATGTGCCAATATTAGCCATGACAGCTGATGTTATTCATGCGACGTATGATGAGTGCCTGAAATGTGGGATGGATGGATATGTCTCAAAGCCCTTTGAGGAAGAGAATCTTTACCAGGCGGTTGCCAAGTTTTTCAAATCCAACCCCATCTCTGAGTCATAACAAGATCTTCTGCTCTCATGTGAACCAGGCAAACCTAAAGTGGCAACATTTTTAGCAGGCTGAAAAGTACCAGTAATTTTAACACTGCTGGTGTTTTTGTTTTCCTGCAGATTGACTTGGAAAATTCTCAACCGACTGTGCTTACAGGTTCAGCCAATTATTTCTAACCATGTTCAATTTGACATGATTAGATTTCTAGTGCATGTATACTGCTACAAAATTCTCCATTCCCCACTTGTATTTATAGATCTTTAGACGGGGAAGGAGCCAAATTGTGTAAATCATATATTTTTGTATGCTTTCCCTGGAACTTTCTTTTGCTAAGGGGCTTCAATACCTTGATTTGTATAATTGTCTCATGTAGAAGACTTTGGCCAATGAACATTTTGAATTTTGAGAAAGGAAAAAATTGTAATGATTGAACCCATATCTTAAACTTAGAAGTTTTGTTTGAAAACTCATTTATTATTTGTTTTTGCGGGGGAGGAAGCTTAGGGCTTTAATAAACGATTCATCTTGTAGCAAAAGGTGAAATGATAATTGATCATTAAAATCTACATATTTGTTTTCTTATAGCTTTATTTAATTCTTGAGATACTAAGTGTCTCTAGAAAAGCAAGAATTAAATTGAAAAAATAATTATTTTTTCCTTTATTATGAAGTTCTTTTTGACTTGCTTAAATTCTTGATGTTCGTAGAAAGGAGTTATGAAAAATTGGACATTACAATTCAGGGAAAATAGGAAAGAATAGAGAATAAATAGTGTTAAAAAATTAACCTGACTTGTAATTTTCCTTTTCTTGTTCTTCCACCCCCAAAAAGAAATAGGGATTTTCTATTTTTGGGCAAAGTACAAGTACTTGTTTTGGGAAGGGAGCTAGGACCCCACGTGAATACTAAATGACTATCGACGCTTTGGTAATATATGAGTTTGTTTGGCAAAGGATTTTTCAAATTTACTATAAAAAAATTAACATCAAAATATTTTTATTTTTTTTTACTTTTAATATTTCATTAATTTTTTTATTATTATTTAAATATTATTTATTTTTATTATTTTTATTTTTTCCTACAAAAAATACATAACATTCTTTCTAATTTATTTTAAATCAATCAATCATTTTTTATTATTATTCAAAATTCAAAAATTTCAAAATTCTTTACCAAATACAGCTTATAGACTTTTGTTAATTAGGGTGCTCCAATTTATATTCCTGATAGTAATATCCCAAAATCAGTGGTTGTCTACTGTCTAAGTATTTCGGCCTTTCTTCTGTATCCTTACCATTGAATTCGACTTTAGTCCCAGAAGCATTTAGGCTGAAATCTGGACGGAATAAACCGAGAGCTTTGTTATGCATGAACACAATTGGCATTCCTATAGTTTTTGGTTCATTACAAAAGCGCAATCTTGGAAATTTAGCAAATGCATTTACTCAATTTTGGTGTGCTTTGGTCTATGTATGTAAACATGGATAATGTCATGCTCTTGCAATTTTTAGTGTTACTGAATTGTTGCAGCGGAAAGATTTCTTGTTCTTTAGGAAGACATCAGAAGCATGTTATGACAGAAGTGGTGACATTCCGATGTCCCTTGAACTTATGAAGTATTCAAATAAAAGTTGTAGCCAAGAATTGTCATATACATTGTACTTATGAAGTATAACATCCCAAGCACTAAGGAACTCCTCTTCATCTTTCCAAACTTTAAAACATGTATTGTGATCACTTCTAAACCCATTATCACCTCTTAATAAATGACCAACATATTTCAAAGTATTTTTGCATTAAATGCCAAGTACACAATAGATGTTAAGTATTAGGCGTCATCAATGAGATAACTTTTGCCATTGCTAGATCTTGATCGGTAAAGATTGTATTTAGTTTCTTTCCCAACATTGCTTTAAAGAAAGTTTCAAATAACCACTGGAATAACTCTTTAGTTTCATAATATAGAAGTACAACGCGAAATATTACAACCACTCTATGATGATTAGACCCAACAAACATTGCAAGCGATCGATACTCCTTATTAGTTCTGTATGCTGTATCAAAAGAAACTACTTTACCAAATAACTTAAAATCAATAATCATAAGTGGCGAAAAAAAATTATTATTATATGTTCTGTAGCATCTAACTGTACTACAGAATAAAAGGAAAAAAAAAAACTCTTCCTTTTGATTTTGTATCTAAGTAAACTCCTTGCCTCACCTATTTCAAGTCTCGCTGTTGTTTGTTGTGAAGGTAATTCTTCTGATCTTGCTTGGTGTAACCAAGAACATCTTTCCCACTGGCTTGCCTACCCATGAACTCATATGAATCCTTCAATTTTATACCACCATCATTAGCCAAACCAATTTCTAATTCTTGTGCTTTTGAGATCTTCCGTTGTGATGGAATCATGTGAGTGCATTGTGGAACAGGAAGAACATGATTATGACTGAGCTCATAACTATGTACATAATATTCTCTCCTCCCCCCCCCCCTTCTTTTTTATTTTTTTATCAAGTCGAATTTTCATATGTGCTCGGCAACCTAACCTTGTTTCAACTCTTTCATACTTTTTTTGAACATCTCTGTTCCATTCATCTCGAAATCCCTTTTTACAACATACAAATTCTCTTAAAGTCACCACGTCGTCTACTGTTCTCTTATTACCCAAATCTTTACAAATACTAAATCCATAACTTTGTTCCATACTCATTATAGAAGTTGTATGCCTCTTGTTCAAAACCAAACTTAATGCCAAGCTTTGGAGTATAATCAGTAACTACATTTTGATCATTGTTCTTATTTGTCTCCTCCATGTAACTATTTAAAAGATTAATTAACATGCGTAAGAATATTAAATTCTTGTTAGAACATGCTAGAATGTTAATTAGTGAAGTGAACAATGCTAATTACTTACAAATCTGTTTGCAATCAACATACTAAAAACCAATGGTGGAAAAAAAGTATATATGTTTGCCCACAAACAAAGGAACCAACTTTTCCAATTGAAACCACCCAAGAATGAAACTTTCGTTATTAAATATCCTCCATGAAGCTCAATCTGTCTTATCTGTAATTGAAACCAAAAACATAATAACTAAGAGACACATGTACACATGTATTCACCTTGATTATGTCGATTCAAAAAGAAAGCATTTTTGCTTGTCTTCAATACCGTTCGTGGATCACCAAGTCAATCTTTTTCTTGTGTTTTTCTTTGAAGCCGAACAGTTCTACTCATTCTTGCGTTGTCAAGCAAAAGAGACATTCCCTCTTCCTCAAACGGCGTCAAGTTAGAGAACCACAAGAAAAAGTTAGTCTCTTTTCCACTTCTTTTTTTTTTTTGAAGTTCCGTTTGCCTCACCAAAACGACAGAGTTCTGTAAAAACAAATTTGAGCTCTTTAGTTTTTTACAGTGGATGTGCAAACAAATTTGAGCTCTTTAGTTTTTTACAACAGATGTATTGTAGTTTACAACACCGAAGTCGTCCCCAAACAATCAAATCGTGTAACCTTTGCTGGATTCACAAGGAGATGCTAATGGTTGGCCTCATATTCGCCTAGATGTAACCTCAAATTGGTCTCAGATGCTAACCTTTGTTGTAACCTTTGCTCCATCATGTCTTCCCCTTAGTTCGCCTAGATGACTCTTTCATTTTAATTGTGCTCACCTCATCTTCAATCTTTCATTAGCCACAAGAAACTATTTCTTTATGATATCGTGCCCATTCGTGTTAGAGATAATGTCTCTCATTCAAATATTCAAACTCAAGAGTTTGACTAATTCCAACACTTATCTGTAAAATTGTTATTCCTTTTGAATTGTAAACGTATGTAACTTCTAGAGAGATTTACTGCAGCTGTATCTTCTAGGAGAGATTTACTACGATTGCATCTTCTAGGAGAGATTTACTGCACGTTTGACTTATAAGCTTAGACTGTATCTTTTAGGAGATTTTTACTGTAACTGTACAACACTATATATTAGTGAATACATCTTCCTATTTTGGTATTCAAACCAAAACACTTTTGTTAATTCTTACATGGAATCACAGCTCTTCTAAAAGCTCACGCTTATTTTATTTTTTTCACTATCCTATGGCGTCTTCATCTGCTGCTTCTACCTTTATTATTCTAATGTTGCTCATCTAGTCTATATCAAGCTAGCTGGCACCTCTAACTACCTAATGTGGTTATCTTTCTTTGAGCCTAATCTTATTAGTAATGATCTGATGGGTGTCGTTGATGGTACAGAACCGTGCCCATCTAAGTATCTTGCTGTGTCTCCTGCTACGACAGCCTCTCCTACTGCAGCTGCTATCAATCCAGCATATACCCTCTGGGTTAAAAGAGATCAATTTACTCTCAGCTGGATCAATTCCACTTTCTCTAAGGCGGTACTATCCACTGTTTATGGTCTTCGGACCACTCATTTGGTGTGGCAATTTTTGTCCACCAAATTTGTTTCTCAATCTAGGACATGGATTTCCCAACTTCAGCGTGACTTACTGATAGTCGTGCGAGTGCTACCGATTTTAAGATCTATAATTAACCGCTTGCGATAGATCGTACCATTGTAGGATAGTTCTAAAAGAGGGTATCGTCCGCAGGGACTGTGATGGTTGTTTATCAAGTTTTCAAGATTTTCTCTAACTCAACTCATGAAAAGAGATGTTTTTGAGTTTTTTAAATGTAAATGACATAAATGTAAATGACAGAAATATAAATGACAGAAATGAAAATGACATAAATGTAAATGACATAAACATAAATGATAACAGTGAAAGTAGATAGAAACAGATTATATCTAGCATGAATCTTTAGCAAAAGTATAATATGAGCGCGTATAAGGTTGTCAATCCTTACAACGAACTCAACATGAAAATACTACCGAAAGAAAATAATAAAGCATCATAGTTTTGCACTAGTCACTCACCTAACATCCTACATGTGATATAACTCGTGTTTCCTAGCATGTGATATAAGTTCTCTCAATAGCCTACACAATTTCATGAAATAAGCATAAAGTATTATAGGTTTCCACTCCATTTTCCACCTATTCTAAGTTATTCTAAGTGTGGATTGAGTCGTGGTCCCTAGCATACCCTATCAAACTCACATAAAATCATGTCAAAAGCACCATTGCAAAGCCTATGTTTCCTCAATCAAAGACATTGAAAATATTGAATTCATTCAAGACTTCAAAGAATTTCTCATAGACAAGAAAAAGGTTTTCATCTCAAATGGTATATCTTGAAGATCAATCTTTGGGCTTATACAATCATTATACCAAATGCATAAAATCCTAACTAAATACAATCAACCCATAACACTTTGGATTGAATTACATCAAACCCTACAAAGGGTTTAGTTCCTCATGAAGCATTTGGATTTCTTCATTGGATTGAAGAAAACCATTTCCTAAGGAGATTTGATACCATGGGTTGAGTTCTATCCACTGTCTAAACAACAAAATAATACAAAATAAGCTAAAAACTACACTGGAAATAAACTACACAGAACACACATTGCCTTTTCTCTTCTCCTTTGGCTAAGTTTTTATAGAGGCAGAAGACTTTAAGATATTATTACAATATAAAGATCAAGGAAAAATCTTGAGTCAATGGGCTACGACTTCTCTGAAGAGAGAATTCGGCGCCTACTATAGCCTACCAGCCGCAATCTTTGATTATTTTTTCGAAATTTTTAGATATTTGCAGATATTTTTCGCTTCCAGAAGGTTTGTGGACTTCACACACATTTTTGACCCACAAGACTTCTGAATCTGATCTTTCACATAAAATAGCATTTATTCGTCTTGAAGTCTTCTTTTCAACGCCTCTAACTTTGACTCAATCCGAGTTTTGTACTGAGAGTTATGACTAAAACAGTACACAAAGGTCAGTTACAAAACTGATCTGCGATGCTTCTGGAAGGACCGATGGCGCTCGATCCCCACTTTTTGGGCGCTCGAGCACTGGTGGTGCTCGATCCTCGTTTTGGGCGTTCAAACGCCCATTTTATGCTTCAACTTTTGCTTAATGAATTGTTCCTTTTTGAGTCCTCTTTCCAATGCCCTTGACTTTGCCTCAATCGGAGTTTTGAACTAAAAGTTATGATCAAAAGAGTGCGCAAAGGTCATTGGTCAACAGCTTTGCAGAAGTTGATCTATTTTCAGCCCGAATTTGATAGAATTGATTGTGTTCTCTATTAAGCCCTACAAAATAAGATAAACACTAAAACAAAAGAAACTATTAGATTACAATACAAACTAAGGCTTAACATATGCCAGTTAAGGGGCTTGAATGTGTAACATTCAGCACTTATCACTTACAAACGCTCTAACAGGGCTCCATGACTTGTGGTGTTTTCATCAACATGGCACAACATCTTGTTCATCAACTTGCTGCCGTTGGGAATCAGATCAGGGATGATCAACTTATCAACTACATCATTATTGGTCAGCATCCAACCTACAATGCATTTGTAACCTCATTCTCCTTACTCTCTCGGGCCCACTCACTCACCTTTAATGATTTTCAAGCTGAGTTGCTTTCCTTTAAGCATCTCCTTAATGCCCAACAGCAACGTATTGCTCCAGATCCTTCCATGGCTTTCCTATCTGCAAAGCCATCTCCTCCTAGCGTGTTAGATATGTGGAAAATCTAGTCATAGTGCACTAGATTGTTATCACCGAATGGACTACGCCTATCAAGGTCGTCTTCCCCTTGCTCAATTAGCTACTATGGTAACTCACTCCACTGCTCAACCTGATGATTCTACCTGGTATGCCAACAATGGTGCCAATCACCACCTGACCCCAGACATTGAAGCCCTCCAGCTCACTAAACCATACATTGGGTCTGACACCATTGTTGTGGGTAATGGCTCAGGTTTGCAGATTACACACACTGGCTCTTCGTCCTTTCCAATGCCCCATGCCACCCTACATATGCATCGTGTTTGTCGGTGTCCTCAAGCTCTTGCTAACCTTTTGTCTATTAACCAATTTTGTAAGGATAATACTTGTTTTTTTATTCTTACTGACTCTCATTTCTTTATTAAGGACAATCAAACGGGTCTCACCCTACTGGACGGCAAGAGTGAAGGTGGTCTCTATCCCATTCAACCCAACTTGGCTTCTTTCAACAAATCTCGAATTCACACGGCATTGTTTGGTGTCAAGGCTCCTGTTAGTGTGTGGCATTCCAAACTTGGGCATTCATCTTCTTTTGTTGTTAATTAAGTTCTTCGCAAAATAAGGAGTTGTGTGAGCCTTGCCAACTTGGCAAAAGCAAACAACTCCCTTTTCCTTCGTCTACTAGAGTCTCTACTACGCCGCTTCAATTGATTCACACTGATGTTTGGTGCTCTCCTGTCATGTCTTTAAGTGGTTTTCAATATTATGTACTCTTTATTGATGATTACTCAAGATATTCTTGGTTGTATCCTCTACATAATAAATCTGATGTGTTTGCTTCATTTGTTAAATTTAAGGCATTGGTCGAGACTCAATTTTCTTGTCAAATTAAACAATTACAATCCGATGGCGGTGGTGAATTCCTCTCAAAGAAATTCACATCATTTCTTGAATCGCATGGTATTGTTCATCGTGTTATTTGTCCATACACAGCCCAACAAAATGGGCTCACCGAGTGCAAACATCGCCACGTTGTGGAGATGGGCCTTGCCATGCTTGCTCAATCAGGCCTTCCTTAATCCTTTTGGGTTGAATCATTTTTCACTGCTATTTTTTTGATTAATAGGCTCCTTACTCCTTTACTCAATTCTTGTTCCCCATTTGCTTTACTATTTAAGCAAGAACCGGAATACACGTCTCTTAGGACTTTTGGGTTCTTGTGTTTTCCTCTCTTATGGCCATACGCTTCTCATAAGTTGATGTTCCGTAGTAAACGATGTATTTTTCTAGGCTATGGTTCAAACTATAAAGGATATCGTTGTTTGGATCCCATCATTAACAAAGTCTTTATTACTCAACATGTTGTGTTTGATGAATAGCAATTTCCAGCCAAGATGAAGGCCACCTTAGCTCCTGTTGCTCCAGTTTCTCCTCAAGTTGTGCCTCTGCTCATCCCAGCTGTAAGTCCTATTGAACTCGTTCTTTGTACTTCAGTCACGGGTAACACATCTCACCCTCAATCTCCTATATCTCCACATACCATAACTGTTTTAGATAATGATGTACCCACTGTCTCACTTGGTTCTCCTCTTCCCCATACATCTCCTCTATCCGAACCCATGTCATCCTCTAATTCCCCATTGCCCATAACAGTCAACTCCCCCTCACCGCCTCCACCTACCCACACCATGGTCACCCGGTCCCGCACTGGCCACCTTTGTCCCAAACAATTCCGTGACTACCACACTTTTTATTCCACACGTCACCCCCTTAAGGCCTTGTCAAGTGTGTGTATTCCTGCCGAACCAAGTTGCTATTCACAAGCAGTAACATCACCTGAGTGGAGGGCTGCCATGGGTCTTGAATTTGATGCTCCCATTGCTAATGGCATATGGTCTTTATGTCCTGCCCCATGCACCAGAATAGTGTTCGCAATATGTGGGTATACAAAATTAAACGGAAGCAAGATGGTTCTATAGAACGGTTTAAAGCTCGTTTGGTGGCAAAAGGTTTTGATAAGAAATGTGGTATTGACTATACTGAGACATTTAGCCCTATGATTAAACCATCTACAATACGTGTGGTTCTCGCACTCGCAGTCCATTTTGATTAGTGTATTCGACAGTTAGATGTCTCGAATGCATTCTTGCATGGGTACCTAGATGAGGAAGTCTATATGGAACAACCATGGGGTTTTATTGATGAGTCTCATCCCAATTACGTGTGTCGATTGCACAAGTCACTTTACAGGCTTAAACAGGCACTTTGAGCCTGGTTTCATCGACTGTCACAGGCCTTGCTTGATATTGGCTTTCCTTCCTCTGCCATGGATACCTCTTTATTTATTTGTCATAAATCTGATGCTATCTTATATGTGTTGGTATATGTGGATGATATTTTGATTACAGGCACCAATTCAAGGGTCATCTTCTCTGTTATCACACAATTACAGTCGGTCTTTGCTATGAAAGACCTTGGTGATTTGGGATTTTTTCTAGGCATGCAGGCCCACCGCGATTCCAATGGCCTTCATATTTGGCAATCAAAGTATATTGTTGACTTACTATCCAAATCTACCATGGTTGGTGCCAAGCCATATTCAACACCTTCAGTTTCAGGCTCCAAGCTTTCAGCCACTGCCGGTGATCCCCTCTCTGAATCTAAGACATCCACCTATCGTCAAGTTGTCGGTGCACTACAATATTGCACTATCACTTGACCCGGCATTTCTTACTCTGTCAACCAATTGTGCCAGTTCATGCATTCCCCCACCACCGTTCATTGGGTTGCTGCTAAAAGGGTGTTACAATATCTCAAGGGTAATGTTGATCATGGGTTACTTTACCGCAAAGGCTCTCTTACATTGGAAGCATTTTGTGATTCTGATTGGGCGGGTGATCCAGATAATCGTCCTTCAACCACTGGTTTTGGAATTTTCCTTGGTCCCTGCCTTGTTTCTTGGTGTGCCAAGAAACAATCAGTGGTTTATAAGTGCTGAATGTTATACATTCAAGCTCCTTAACTCGCATGTGTTATACTTTAGTTTGTATTATTATTTAATATTTTTGTTGTGTTTAGTGTTTGTCTTATTTTTAGGTCTTAAATGGAAACACATGCAAATCTTAAACATTGAGCCTAAAAAGACATCAGAGGAGAGCTGAGGAGCAGAAGGAAAAGCCCAGTGATCGATCGCAGCCCTGGATCGATCGTAGAAGCCTAAGATCGATCATAACCTGGGATTGATCGTAGCAGCCTTCGATCGATCCCTATCGGAGCTTCCAGAACGTGAACAGATATTTGACAGCAAATAATGTGTAAGGATATTTTTGGATGAAATATAGCGGCTGGGCAGGCTATTGTGGGCGCCGAAATCACCTCTCAGAGGACTCCCAACAGCTGGAACTTTAGATTTTTAGCTTGATCTTTCCTTAAGAAAGATCAAAGCTTCTTTTTCTATATATGTGTATTTTCTGTCTGAACTGGATAGTAGCTCGTTTTTATTTTTATTTCCAGAGTAGTTTTAGTTTTCTTTGGCTTTGTTTAGTTGCTGGACAGTAGCTAGAACTCATCTCTTAGCACTTAATCTCCTTAGGAAGTGGTTCTCTCCAATTCAATGGAGATTTCCATTTTCCACATGAGGAACTAAACCTTTTATTAGGTTTTGATGGATTCCATTCCAAGTGCTATGAGTTGATCATGTTTAGCTAGGATCTTACTCATTTTGTATAATGATTGTGTAGCCAAATATATTGTTCTTCATGTGATATCAAATTGAGTAAAAATTATCTTTTCTTGTCTATGAGAAAGTGTTGTTGCTTGATTGACTTTTATGCTTTCCATGATCTTTGATTGAGGGAACTTAGGCTACACAATGATTCTTTTTGACATGATGTATGAGGGTTTGATGGGTTATACTAGGGACCACGATTCAATCCACATGTAGTTTAACTTAGTTAAGTGGAAAGTCTAGTAGAAACCTATGATGCCCCATGCTTTTTCCATAGAATTGTGTAAGCTTTGAGAAGGGTTTATATTGCATGTTAGGGAGCTTCAATTATCTCACATTTAGATGATTAGGTGGGTGGTTTGAGTGTAACTAAGATGCTTTATTATTTCCTTTTAAAAGTACTTTCATGAAGAGTAGTTGTAAGGGTTGACAACCTTTGCACTCTCACTTTATACCTATGTCAAAAGATCCATGCTAGATGTAGTTCACTTGTAGTATGAGGATTGGTTGAAGTCAAATCCTTATACTTTCCTTACTCCCTTTATCTTTAGTTAATTGTTGTTAGTTTAAATTGATTAGTTGTTAAGAATTTCAAAAAACCCTTTTGTTTTTATGGTTGAGTTGGAAACAATCTTGAGAATTTCATAGCAAAACAACCAACACAATCCTTGCGGATCGATACCCTCTTTTAGAGCTATCCTACAAGGATTTGATCTAATGCGAGTGGTTTATAAATTTTTAAAGTCGTGCCCACTCGCGTATCAGTGGTTGCTCGCTCAAGCATGGAGGCTGAATATCGAGCTATGGCCATTGCCACTGCTGAGGTTTATTGGTTACGTATGTTACTCAAGGATCTATTTATTCCTCTACCAATCCCTCCTATACTATGATGTGATATATTGGAGCTATTGCCCTTGCTTCAAATCCGGTTTACCATGCTTGCACTAAACATATTGAGGTAGATTTTCATTTTACTCGTGAAAAGGTTGTTAACAAAGACATTATTATCAAATTTATTTCTACACATGATCAACTGGCTGATGTCTTCACCAAGGGTCTCACTTCCAAGCGTTTTTGCGTGCTATGTACAAGCTCAATGTGACTGAACCCCCCATTTGCTTGCAGGGGGCTGTTAGAGATAATGTCTCTCATTCAAATATTCAAACTCAAGAGTTTGACTAATTCCAACACTTATCTGTAAAGTTGTTATTCCTTTTGAATTGTAAATGCATGTAACTTCTAGAGAGATTTATTGCAGCTGTATAGAGATTTACTACTGCTGTATCTTCTAGGAGAGATTTACTACAACTGCATCTTCTAGGAGAGATTTACTACACGTTTGACTTACAAGCTTAGACTGTATCTTTTAGGAGATTTTTACTGTAACTGTACAACACTATATATTAGTGAATACATCTTCCTGTTTTGGTATTCAAACCAAAACACTTTTGTTAATTCTTACAATTAGGACCCTCAATAGTTGGACATGTTAAGAATTGAAACTCATACTTGATGTTAACAATGATAGCCATCATGGAAGAAGCGTCACCAAGTTAAACAATACACCTATAATGTTGTTTTATGTGATTCTTGAAGTTATATATATACTATAGGAGCGGTTGGTGTTCTTAATTAAAAAAAATATACTATTAGTGGAATATAGAAATCTTCAACATGGAGCATGGACTGCATGTTGGTGTTCTAATTAAAATGAAAAACAAGTTGGGATATCACCTTATGTAATACCCCAAAATATTTAAAAGCTATTTTTCATAATATTTGATTAAAAAAAACTCTTCCATTTTTATAAAACATTTAAATAGTATTTTATTTAGAAAATGTGACCATCAAACGTTCGATGATCATCGAACGTTTGATCTTGAAAAGTACAGTCACATTCTCTGCAAATACTCAGAAGGTGTCAGTACGAACATCAAACGTTCGATGCTTTAATGGAATGTTCGATGTGCTTTTATTAAACGTTCAATATCTTCATCAAACCTTTAATGAGAAACCCTAGATTCTCTGATATAAATAGATCAAACGTTCGATCATTTTCTAGAAATGGATTTCATGTAGAGAATCAGATTTTAACCCATTTCTCTTATACATACTACCCTACCTTTGTGTTAAATACTCCATTTCAAGTCGAAACACTCTAAAAACTCGTTTTCAAGGCTTAGAAAAGGATCTTTGGGGGGAAGTTCTCATTTAAAGGAAACTATATTCTCCAAGGGTAACCTCTGAATCATTACTCTTACTATATTGTATTTTACTATTTTTAAACTAGCTAAGATCATATTTATGTTTTCAAACTATGTCATAAAGATTTAAAGGCTTTTATGTTGACTTTCCAAAAGATTTTGATAAAAATGATAACTCTGTGTTTTACCTCTTTAAATGTGTGTTTTCTACATTCTTTAATGTTGTTTGATGTTGTTAGATGATGTTCTAAGACTAGAAATAATTATAGTTAGGTTTGGTAGGAGTTTTTAGATTTTTATGCATTCTAGACCTGCATCAAACGTTCCACTGTTTTTGATCAAACGTTCGTTCTTCAAGGATCAAACGTTTGATAATTGTGTCAAACGTTCGATCTTCAAGAATCAACGTTTGATAATTGTGTCAAACGTTCGATCGTGACCAGAAATGCCAATTTAGAGGTTTTAAGACAAAGAATACACAATGATTCACAATTAGTAAGAGATTACGTTCTTAGCATATTGTCGGGTTATTTTACAGTTAACGAGGCGTTGCAAGATGTTTGAAGCATCGGATGAGCAATCAAGGTAAGTGTTTTAACTGAGTAATGAAACTGTGATTTTCAAAATGCGATATGTCATATGACTGAGTACGTTATGTTCAAGCTTACCATTTTTATGACAAAATGCTATTTGCTTATATACTCTTTTATTTTTGAATAAATGAACAATACTTGCATCGTATGACATGGTTGCACCGTCTCGTAACGGAATAATTGCCATAGGCTTTCCATTATTACAAGTTAATCATATGGTCCAGTTAGTTATTGTTGTGTGTATGCCTTGAATCCATTGGTTAGTTTTGTGACAGCGCACCATTCTTTGAATGAGTCACTAGTTATAGCTTAGCTAGTAAATGTAGGCTACCTGAGGTCAGATTGCTAGTTTAAGACGGTACGTTTGTACAATGTTAGGGGCACTAAAATTGTACCAGATGTCCTTTTAGATGCCCTAACCCTATTGAGCGAGGGTAATGTCTCAAATAGATCATATTATTAACATATGACTATTTATATTGTACTTATAGAGCATTTTTTTTCTGTATTTAAATATAAGTGTTTAATCCTCAAGGTTATGCTCATTCTTTTAAAATTAAACACCATTTTTATTAAAAGGCATAATATCTGGGATTAGACCTGTCTTTTGTGAAAATATCATGTATAATTCATAATTACTTTTTTATTAATTTTATACCTCATATCTTTCAAAATAATTTGCTTACTAAGTCATCCGACTTACTCAGTTACTCAATTTTCCTAAAATACTTCGGTATTTTGCAAACCCTTAGGAAGTTGTTCAATTGGGATCCGCACCAAGATTACAGTATCAGGACAACAGTTATTGTATTCAGGTTGATATTTTAGATGTAAAGCTCTGTGCCTATGTTTAATGATATTAGAATTGTTTATTATGCACTCAGATCAATTATTCCACTGTATACTCTGATAAAAGTTAAAATAAAAAATTCAGACAGTTACCAGTTAATTATTTTGAATGCCCTATAGACATTATACTACGGGTTATCCTTTCTTCAATGGATAATTTTATGTATAAGGTGATTCTTAAGCTAGTGTTTTACATATTTTCTCCTCATAAGGAGAATAGAGCTATTTCTGAATCTTGATCTGATAATTAAGGCTGAAAGGCGAACTATGAATTTAACTACAAGTTAGCTAAATTTCTGGGGCGTTAAACCTTAGTTGAAGGAGCCAATGACAACATGATGGGTTTACTGAGACATTAACATAAAAGTTTTGCTTATATGTTGCAACAAGCAACCCTGTCCTTGAATGTCACATAATTTGAAGGCCATAGCCAATGCACTAGCAGGGTTCTTCAACAATGGGTGTCCCTATTAATAACCCATTTGCAATACCCCGAAAATAATAATGGCAATAATAATAATAGTAATAAGCATAATAATATTTATTTGAAATCATTATTTCGGCGATTAAAAGCGAATTGCGGCCCGACAACAAGAGATTTTTATTTGCCCGTGAAGGGTCAAGTTACATATGGACGTCAAGATGTTGAAGTTATGAAACTTAAAAAAAAAAAAAAAAAAAAGGAGGGGTTGGGGGGCAATGAAAATTTAGCCAAATAAAAAGGAGAAAGGAAGAAAAGAAAGAAAATAGTCAAAGTCAAGGAAGGAGATCTTGCCGCCAAGTCATACCATGGGATGTTGACACCTAAGGAGGATACTTGTCATTAAAGGGATACTTGTTGAGTTGAGACACACCGACTGATAACTAATAGGTATAGTTCTGTACATCCTACTTTTTGCTGCGGGGATTTTGACTAGGGATGTAATAGTGGATAACATCTCGGTTGTGGCTTGTGCCCTACGATATCTGGACTTACATTAGTATTGGTTGATCCTTACCGTAACCATGCATGTACAGTTTTGGCTTAAATGGTATGCATGATGTAATTTCTCACACGCTTAAGGACGGCTAAGGTCGTTGGCATTGTTATGTACCTAACAACTCCTAGACAGATTGTATGCCACTTTTGATTTGTAAATAATGTTGTGTGAGTAATTCTAGAACATTTGTCATATATATTGAAGGATATATATAATGGTGTTTATGTTTTAGTATGCTGGTGGTATATTGTGATTGCAATATTTTGCCTACATCTATAGTATTTGCCCTGATGGTACGTGGGCAATTAGAGTAAAAGCCTATGATAGTCGTGTTTAGGGGCGGAGCCACATAGCCCCTTGGGGGGTCTGTGGCACCCCCAAATTTTTTTAATTTTTTTAAAATAAACTCCCATGTGGTTGATGTTGTATAATTCATAATCCATCATTATATTCTCGCCCCTCCTCTTCCAAATATATATATAAAATAAAGAGTAATGCTATTTAGCACTTAATTTTTCTTTTATATATGTATTAATTAAAGGAGTGAATTTTATTGTCACGTCATTACCTTATATAATAGCTGTATATCTATTTACTAAATCTTTTGTTTTTATTTACTAAAACAATAAATCACATGAGATTGTAACAAATCATTTTAGAATCAAATTTTTTTTTAAAAAAAAAAAAAGAAAAAAAGAAAAAACCTGGCATCTCCCACTAAATAGCATTACAGAAGGATATTAATATTTGGTGGTCCCCATTGCAGATTACTGCCCTCTTTTTTATTTTATTTTATTTGTTATGGATGCTTGAGTACATTTGATTAACAAACAAAGTATCACCATACAAAGAATAGAAAAAAAAAAAAGTATCACCATACAAAGCGGACTATTGCCTTGGCCCTCTTCTAAGGTACCAAGCGTTGCAAAATAAACCAAAAGCAAGTTGCCTTTGTCTTTTCAAAGAGATCGATCAGAGAGACCCATGAGGGTGTCGTTGACAATGTTTTCGGGCTTGTTTGGGATTGCGATTTCAAAAAGTGCGATTTCAAAAATAGCGATTTTAAAAAGTGCGATTTGAAAACTTGATTTTTGAAAACGCAATTTAGTGTTTGGCAAAATTGCAGTTTGGCATTTAAAATCGCAGTTTAGCATTTTAAAATTCTGCGTTTTCAAAAAAGCAACTCCTTACCTGCGATTTGAAATCGCAGATTTTCTGCGTTTTCAAATCGCAATTTTTTAAAATCGCAGTTCCCAAACAATTCAGTTTTTGCGATTTGGTTTAAAATCGCACTTATTATCTACGAAATCGCTTACCCAAACGCACCCTTCGAAAACTACATGGAATTCTACGAGGGTGTCCTTGTCCCTAAATCATAAAAAAGAAGAAAGGAATTAAAAAAAGAAAAAAGAAAAAACAAACCTTCTAACATAAATTCGAGTAAAAGAAATATAATCCGAACTGTGGTGTATTGGAGGCCTCACTATTTTGGGTTATTTAGGTCCATCCATGACTTTTAGTTGGCTTTTCGCCCCCAGATATACGAAGCAATTAATTCCAGGTTCCTTAAGCAATTTATTGGATCCACGTCCATCTCTTAATCACAGGTACGTACGTTGCCTACGGGATTTGTTAGCTCAACACTTTTGCCAGGTCTAGCTAATTGGGTGCGCTCAGTCAAGCAGTATATATATATATATATCACAGTATCAACCATCCACACAAAAAATGATAATTTGCACGGCCAAATTATGTTGAAAAATCAGCATTCAAGCTTCAAGTTTACGATCGAAAATAAACACTTAAAAATGAAGAACAATTACATTAACTGATCACCTAATTACTAGCTAGCACGATGAAAATTACTTTAAAATCGGATTTTTTTTTCCTAATTAAAAAGGGGTGAGAGAGATTAATTGTGGTTATTTTACTTTGATGTGACTATATATAGTAGCATTTAACCCCTGGAGTTGCATATGAGAAATATAGACGGTGAAAAATCGCAGATGTTCTTTCAAGTCCGAATTAAATTATAGCACAACCTAGCCTTACCATAGCATCAATGTGAATCAATGTGCATGGTTTACACTAATTAATCAGGCATAAAAATTCTTATTGCGGGATTCGACCCAATACCCTAATATGTACATAATCACTTTGAAAATTTTTTTAGGCCATTGAACCACCATCCTAGATATTACTTTAAAAACTGATTGATGACTAATTAGAATTTCTTTCCCGCACAAGGCATATGTATACGCTGCTGTTGCTAACGTCAGCTTGAGGAATAAACAGGAAAAGAGTTTTCCCTTTGCAATCATTCACCATCCGATGCATAAAATAATCCCACCGTAAAAGCTAGATGTTATATCATTCACTCATTTCACGATAACATTATTTTATTTTATTTTTAATTTTGCGCATTCTCTTTCGAGTTTAATCTTGTTCTCCAGAGAAGTATTTTAACTACAATAACTACACTGAATTGGAGTATCTTTTATTATAATATTTGATGGCTGTACTGAAATTAAAACAATATATATATATATATATATATATATATATATAGTCATTTTACACATGGCTTAGAATCGCATTAGGCAAAGCTTCAAGCAGGCTGGATTAACTTTCTATTGGTACCAAACTGTCTATTTTGCTAAGAGGTAGAAAATCAGTAAATAGCAAAAAATACCAACTATAAGACAAGAAGTTTCTGTCACATAACATTTAAAATGCTTCCGTCCAGGCTAAAATATTTAAATAAAATCTCTGTAATTGCACATTATGCTAAAAGAGGTTCATAAAATAGCTTCGCTAGGCACATGAATCATAGCATTGCTTAGCATTAATAGTAGCAAGCTTCTTTAAAGCAGAAACTAGTAATGGCAACGGTAATACACCACGCTTTAATTGTCACAGTATTATTATTTTTCTTCTTTTCAGCCACAGTTTTTTGAAGCAAAGTGACTGCAACTTACTATACTCCTCCATAGAGTCCATACACTCGTAAGCCTCCGCCTCCTTAATTATATCCCTATGCATATTTCAATTTCAAGCTAAAATTTAGATAGACAGAGAGTAGTCTCTTTTTCTTTCCTATTTTTTTTTTTTTAAAAAAAATAATTTGGAGAGGGGGATGAGGGAACGGAAGGGTCGATATTAGTGTCAAATCAATTCCGAAACAAATTGGAAATTTTGCTCGATTTCAGCGAACTTAAAAAACTTGAAAAACCTAATAGATACACATCCAAATATATATATATATATATATATATACATCCTTTATATTAATACATGGGTTTGAAACATATATAGGCAAAAATAAATGCAAACTAATATTTGCTAATTTTTATGGTCATTGCACTTATCTTACAAGTGAATCTTAAAGAATATTGTTCTCACGTACATGTGATACACACCTCTCGACATTTCCATGCAGAATACCCCTTAATGTCGACATTTCCTTAGAACTTTTAATTTGCTTATGTAGCATCTCTTATCTGTAGTAGAGTTCAACTTAGCCAGGTAATTCTGATCATCACTTCATGACTTTTTCATTTACCAAATCTGGCCCAGGTGTTTCAAAATATCCCCCGCTTATACTCATAAGTCCTATGTGAAAATCAACTTTTACCACCGCTTCTCTCCTTCTAGTGAGAGAAGCTCCTCCTTCTCTCTAGGTTGAGAATCCCCTCCTCCTCAGCGAGGCTCACTTACGCATGTGGTGAAGCTGCTAGGGGAAGAGGTATGGCTCTCCCTCTCCCTCCCTCCTACTTTTTTTTTTTTTCCTTTGTTCCCATTTTCCTATTGGTATCTCTTTCTCCCCCTAACATGGTGTCTTTCCTCCCTGTACCACCATTCACTCACTTGTACTGTGATGTTCGTCCTCTCCTCCACTCGCAGCTCGCTGTCCTCCGCTCTCTGCCTCATACTGGATCTAGCATGATTTTTAGATCAATTTTCAAAGCCTAATCTACTCTCCTATGTCAATTCCGTTGTCCAACACGCGAATCTACCATGTTCTCCAGCCTTGCAGCTTCCTGCCACGGCCCTCCATGACATGATTTGCCAACCACGCTCCAGCTTGTGGATCGCAAGCGCTGGCAAGTCGATCTCACTTGCAGGCACGTGGATTTCACGCGCCGATCAGTGTGCTCCTACTGCCACACCCATGTCGTGGCTACTATTTGCTGGATTCTTTATAATTTTCTGTATTTTCTTTTGTCCCTCTGCTGTTAGTGTTTGTTTTGATCCGATATTTGTATTGGTGCCTCTCTCTTCTTCGGTCCATAATTTGAACTTAGATAGTGCATTTACCACTTCAGCATCCATCTGGTGGTTGTTGTAGTTTAATTTCTATGTGGTGGTTCAGATAGTTAGCCTTAATTTGTGTCCCTTTTGCTTTTATAACCGCTTTATGCGACCCTTTGAAAGGATTTGGTCACTTATTTGACCAATTTCCTACTATTTATTTGTATTTTTGTACTATTTTCTTTCGTTTTGGGACAGTTGTTGGAGTGCTCATCTCTTTTTTGGTTTTAAGAACCCCCACTCTCTCTTCCTTTTGAATCAAGAGTGGGAAGGATCTTCCCTTACAATCCTTTTCTTGTATTCGATTCGAAAAAAAAAAAAATGTTCTATGTGAAAATCTGTTTTGTCATTTGTACGTTGTGCTTATACAATATTTAGTATACTCATAACGTCCAAAAAAGGGTGAAATCAACACACACGTACAGACACAGACACAAAAAGAAAAACAAAATACTAGATTGAATTTGTTTGTTATTTCTTGCATGATGCAGCTTCTGCTTGTAATGGGTATAAAAATGATGGTGTCATGGTTGCGGCAGCAAGCAACACACTATGGGGTGGCGGAGCTGCCTGTGGAATGATACACAAGGTTAACTGCCTGAGTGCAACCAACAGAGGGGTCCCCAAACCTTGCAAGAACAAACAGGTGGTCGTGACCATAGTCGACTTTTGCCCTCCGCCAAACTGTCAGGGCACCATTGACTTGTCACAAGAAGCCTTTGGAATAATTGCCGATCTCGATGCCGGAAAGAAAAACATTGATTTTCAGCAGGTGAGATGGAATTAGGGCTCGCTCGATCCATTCAGCATATGTGGACAGACGCAGCAGTTGAAATCCGATTTCTAAAATATATATAATAATAAAATATGTCTCTATTTCACGTTAATAAATTAAGGGATGTCTTTGTAATCCGGTGTTTGCAAGTTAACCTTTGTAATCAGGTGTGAAAGAAAATATCTATAATAATAAATATCATTAGATCACATGATCTAAGAATACAAATTCACATAATTAAGCTATAAATATTAAACAATTAAGCTATATGTATAGTTACATAATCATGTTTATATTTATAGCTTAATTTGTAATAATATAATTACATAGTCTAATTATTCTTCTATTCTAACTTAGTGCTACTATGTAGTCTATGTTAATAAGTAAGTTAATTATCATAACTACTTAAGTTATAGTTAGTTAGAAAGTTAGTTAATATAATAATATGTAATATGTTAGTACGTTATATAGTAACTTAATGTTATATATTAATAACATATACACATATATATCTTAAATTTTTAAATTTAATAAATAACTTAGTCTAATATTAACATATTAATACATTTTTTAATTTTTTTAATATACAATATAAATTATATACAAACATTTATACAAATACAATATGTTACATGTTTTAATTATTTTGGTAATACATATTATTTTTAAAAAAATTGCATTATTTTTAGTCAAAAAAACGTTTTAAAGCCTCCAAAATAATGCATTAAAAACTGTTCAAAATGCAATGTTTCAATGTCCAAGAATATGCTCCAAAAAACGTTGAGTTCGAAGATTTTTTTGGTAAATTAATTGATGACCGTTGGATTAAATTGGATGGAGGCATGGAACTTTATGGAGTGTTTGTTTTTCTATTGTGTGGAATAGTTGTTAAGCATGAATAAATGTGAGAGTTATATTATATTTCACATGATATCATCAGCACACTAATCAACAACTTATAATCAATCATCAAACACGTTATTAATAAACGGTTAGGATTAAGTATTGAAATTACGCGTCTCCGGTTTCACCAAGACACGTGCACTACGGATAATTTCCATTCATGACTCACCTATTTTCTAACGCATGCACATGGTTTCATGGATGATTGACTGACAATTAATATATATATATATATATATATATATATTTTGTGTGTGAAATATGTGCCATTGGATGAACAATCAATCAAATCTAGCCGTTGGATTGAGTTCTTGGTATACAGCTGTAACTCATTTATCGGCAAGAGTATTATCTTGTGTTTCGCATTATATCGTGTCATTGTGAGCTCACTGATCTAACGACTTTCCATGAATCATCAAACAAAAGATTTTAACCAATGGTTAGGATTACCTATAGATTTGCATTAGCTTTGGTTTCACCATGAGACGGGCACATGGATTAAATTTTTAAACGCCTTTATGTTGATCGAGATTGACCGAATTGCTTTTGTTTTTTCAATGCCTAATCTTTGCCGTTGGATGAAGAATCAGCTGAATGTGGCTATTGGATTGAGTTCATGGTATACAGCTGTAACGCATATATCGCCTAGAGTATTATATATCTTGTATTTCTCATTACATCATGGCATCGTGAGCTCACTGATCTCAAGACTTTCAATGAATCATCAAACACAAGTTTTTAACCAAACATCAGGATAAACTATAGATTTGCGTTGGCTTCGGTTTCATCGTGGGACGGGCACATGGGATTAATTTTTTAAACCATTTGATGATTCATCTAAGTCGTCAGCCACATAAGTGACAATGAGCAAGTGAAATCCATCAACCTCATTACATTCCACCACAATCCTGCTATGCCATTGTGTCATTGCAATGCCAAATACAAATACTTCATAACTAAAAAATAGAGAGTTCGATTGTATGTGTATTGCTATCAGGGTCACATTCCAAACCTTAAAAACATATAAAAGAGCAAAAAAGTAAAAGTAACTATACTCCATGACCATTGTGTCATAATAGAGAAATCCAGGGATATAGAAAGAAACAAAAGATTTATAGATAGATAGATGGAAAGATAATAGAGGAGAGAGAGAAGGGGGGATATGAAAAATTTTCTGGGTGATATTCTAAAGCCAAACACTATATAGAAATAGAAAAAAAAAATTAAAAAATTAAAATCAGTACTCCATCTGATTGTGATAAATTCTAAAGGGAAAAGGGAAGCAATCACCTCCGGGACCAATGTGCTATATAATCTGACGTTATAATGCTTGTCATAAAATATATTGGGAACCAAATAGAAAGAAAAAGGAAGATAGAAAAATATTGTCTTCTTCATCTTTCTTTTGAATAATCTGAGCTTTGACTTCCTCGAATAGTAGTGGCTCAAAAGTTGAGATATAATCATCAACGTCATTGTACGTGTCCTTCACTTCCCTCAGCCTCGAAGAAGCTCCATCGCTAACTTTTCTTTTATTTTTCTGCATTGCAATATTATCTCACAAACTAAAACTCATTTACAGAATAAACACTCAAACACAAACAACTAGAGAGAGAATGAAAGAGAGGAATTACTAGGGACTTCTTGAGGAGGTGGAAGTAGTCCCAACTGAGAATAATTCTATGGAAACAGTGCACGGGAGATTCTTCTTGAATCTTTTCCCTGTCCACAACCATGGAGACCGAGAGTGATGGCAGTGGGTTTTGCAAAAGATAGGGTTTATTTGGTATTTAGGGGTGAAATAGCCTGAAATCAAGTAATTCTACACGTCGAGACATTGTCCCTCCAGGGTCCCTCTCATATGATGTGGCATGGACCATGTCCTGCCTTTTAGAAAAAAAAAATTAAAAAAAAAAAATCAAAAAGTCAAAACCAGCGTTAAACACAAAACGCTGAATACATTTCTCCCCAAAATTTTTTACCCCCAAATCTTTCCCTCCTCCTTCCATCTCCATTTCCATCTCCCTCCCCCCTCCGGAGGCCACCCATGACCAATGTAACACCAAGATTTTTAATTAAGGAATTATAAATCATCTTAAATAAGCAATGTATTTTTCACATTGGGCGTTCGGACGGTAGTGCTTTGGTCCGAACGGTTGCTCCCCAATATGTGTCGTCCGCAGCACAGTCTAGATGAGCCTTGCCACCTTTCACTTAGTAGCGCTCGTTCGCAAATTGTCTGTAAGGTGGTCTGGACGAGCTCATCCAGTGAGCCTTGTCCACAGTTCGTCTGCAACACCATCTGGACGGGCTTGAAATTACTGTTCAGTCAGTAAGCTTCGTCCGCAGCGTCATCCGAACGGACCACCTGCATTTTCGTCCGGATGGCTCATTTAAGGGTGTAATACCCCAAAGAATTAACAAGTTTTAGGGGTTATTTTGAGCTTTGGATGCCATGGAATGTTTGAAGGACTCTATGGAATGTTCATTATGCTCATGGAACGTTCAATGTTGAGGATCAAACATTCAATACATGTCCCGATGTACTGATTACGTGAAAACTTTTGATTAATATGCATGTCAGACAATATCAAACGTTCAATGCTTTTATAGAATGTTCGATATGCTTTTATCAGACGTTCGATGGAAACTCTAGAACCGTTAAATAATAGTGCATTAAACGTTTGATGCCATACATCAAACGTTCGATGCCATACATCAAACGTTCGATACATCCAAAAATTCATCAATTCTTAAATAGACATCCTAGCTCTATAAATACCAACCCTAACCCCCTTCTGCACTGTTCAAACTCGGTTTGGATTCACCAGAGACTTGCGTGTGTGTGTGAGGGAGAGTGTTTGAAGGAGAAGGAAGATGTTTTGGCTTGAAGAGGTATCCATCATTCCTTAGTTTGTTTCCTTGTTGTTTTTACTTGTTGTTTTGTTGACTAGTGGTTGTTATGTCTTAGTTTTTATATTCTTTAGTTTGAGATTGATCATTTTGGAGTATTAGTTGGTTTATGTAAGTTTTGATGTTTTGAGGTGGTTTAGAAGTTTGGTACCTCAAATCCTGTGTTCTTGTAGTTTGAGACTCTTTATTTTTTCTGGTTAGACGTTTGGGAGACCTTAGGAAGAGTTAGAAACCAAAAGGAACCGAAATGTGGTCTAGAATGAGTTTCTGGACTTCATCAAACATTCGATGTTCTTCATCAAACGTTTGATGCTCCTCGACCCTCCTGGTCAAACGTTCGATGCTTGGTTAGAATAACCTTTTGGGTTATTAGAAGCCTAGGACTTATTTAACGCAAGGTATAAGACTAAGGTAAGGTTATTTATCAGATTCGGAAGTTGGAGACCCGGTGGTAGAGTATTTAATGGAACCATATGACTCAAGTGAGTAAAAACTCACATAAATACTTGTTATTGTTGTACTTTTATGCATGACATGATTATTTTTATGTATACAACTTGCATGTTTATAATTCTCATGAAATACTTATTTTTTTTCAAATGTGAACTCCATTTGTGAAAACAATTGTACCAGATGTCTTTTTGGACACACTAACCCTATTGAGTAGGGGTAATGACTCAAATGGACCATATTATTAACATATCACATGTTCCTATCTACATCATGTATTATAAATATATTGCATCATGACATATTTTATGCTATAAACTGAGAATAAGAATGCTTGTGTTTATCAACTGAGTTCACAAATGATAATGTGTATAACATGTACATTATTACTCACTGAGTCGTGGACTTACTCTTGTATTTTTTCTATTTATACTCTTATGCGATCTGTTAGACATCAGAACTCATGAATATTTATGATATTATGGTTATCTTTTATTGTGCTATTATGGTATTATTTTATTGTGGGTATTAGTTGATATCTCTATCTTTCAAAAGTGATAAGTCTTCTGCTGTAGACTCTCATTTTCTCTTAATGAGAGTGTATGATCCCTAAGTTTTGACTCTGAAAGCGTTAAGGCTGAGAAGCGTATTGCTAAGTCATTTATAAGTTAAATGATTTTGTCAGGGCATTACAAAAGGTCTGGACGACAGTGCATTTTTTGCACCAATAAAAGGCTGAGACGCAATTTTTAGCCCACTTTTCAATTATTCTCTCCTCTTCACGCCTTTTCTCTTTTCTTTCTCCTAGGGTTCATACCCAAATTTTAGGTATTGATCTTTGTGAGTCTCCATTCACATTTCTAGCACTAGAATCAAGATTGTTGGAAAGCTATTTCCACTGACCGTTTCATGGTAAAATATCTTGAAACCCCAATTTCTCAATGTTTAGCCTACACTCTTGAATGTATGACTTAATATTGAGTAATTTCTTAGGATTCTTGTTGGGTTGTGCTTATCCTTTATCGAGTTGAAGTTCCGTGGTACACAAACTCCGGATTCTTCAAGATTTGAGGTAAAAGTCTGAACCATAGATTTTTTATAGTTATGTATTTTGAGGTTTTGTGATGTCTAACCCTAGTGTAACGCTATGAGTTAACTTTGTATATTATTTAAATGATATTTGGAACCCTAGAATTCTATAGGTTACTTATGGGCTACTTTGATACTTGTACTTTCAAGTATCATGAGTGTTGGGTTTAGAGTGTAAATGTATAGTTGTTAATGTTTTAGGAATATAATTATGTAACAGCCATTGCTTGAGCATTTAACTTAGAGGAGCAATTTGTCAAGCAGAATTAGTAAATATTTATACTTATTTACGATGATACCCCTTAAAATGTTTTGTGTTTTAATGGTTAGTATATTTTATTTTCTAAACAACATAAATGCTTTTAAATGAATTTGAAGGAATAATATGATTGTTTAAAAGTCGAACCGATGATATTTTGTGTAACATATGATTTATACTTTCGACTATTTTCATGAGATTGATGAATATTTTATGAGTGATTTATGATGATTTATTGTGATTTATGTTTATGGTGGAATACTGACTTGTTAAGTTTCATGATGTTTTATTGTTATTTGTATTGAGAAATGAACTGTGGCTAAAGTATTTATGATACGTGCGAATTTTCAACTTTAAATTTATATAACCACTTGCAATAGAGCAAACCTTTGCAGCATAGGTCTAAAAAGAGGGTATCGATCTGCATGGATTGTGGTGGTTGTTTATTAAGCTTTCAAGATTTTCTCTAACTTAACTCATGAAAGAAAATATGTTTTGGATTTTTGAACTTAAATGTAAATGACATAAATGTAAATGACATAAATGTAAATAACATAAACATAAATGACATAAATGTAAATGAAATAAATGTAAAGGATAACAGTGACGGCAGATAGAAACAGATTATGTCTAACATGGATTTTCAATACATGCATAATACGAGTGCGTAATGGGTGTCAACCATACGACGATCTCAATATGAAAATAGTTCCAATTACTCACCTAGCATCTACATGTGACATAACTTGTGTTTCCTAGCATGGACTATAAGATCTCCTAATAGCATACAGATATTTCAAGAAATAAGCATGAGGTATCATAGGTTTGCACTAATCTTTCCACTTACACTACATTGATCTAAGTTGTAGATTGATTCGTGGTCCCTAGCATAACCCATCAAACTCACATGAAATCATGTCAAAAAGCATCATTCCATAGCCCTTATTTCCTCAATCAAAGAAAATGGAAACATTGAGTTCATTTAAGATAAAGAAGAATTTCTCATAGACAAGAAAAAGATTTCATCATAAATGATATAATCATGAAGAACAATCTCTCTTAGACTATACAATCATTATACATATGCATAAAATCCTAGCTAAACACAATCAACTCATAGCACTTTAGAAAGAATTACATTAAACCCTATAAAAGAGTTAACCACTCATGTTGGATTTGAGAATCTCCATTGGATTGGAGAAAACCATTTCTTAAAGAATTTTGGAGCTATGGGTCGAGTTTTACCTACTGCCAAAGCAAGAAAATAATGTAAACTTAAGCTAAAAATGAAACTAAACAACAAAATCAGAACTCTCCCAAAACTCTCGTATCAGTTTTCTTTTATAGAAGGAGAGAGCTTGAGATCTTTGTACAAGATAAGAAGAAGGTAAAGATCTTGAGTCTAGGTGGCTAGAACACCTCTGAAGAGAGATTTTGGAGCCCACCATAACCAACCAAGCCGCAATCTTTGATAAAAGATATTAACTTTCCGTCATTTGCTATAAAAAATATTTTGCATTCTGGAAGCTCCAATGGCGCTCGATCCCCAGCTGCAATCGATCCCCAGATATTGGCGCTCAATCCCTAGGCCTTCTTCAGCCCTTCAACTTTCTCTTGATGTATCTTTAAGCCTAATGTTAATGGTTTTGCTTGTGTTTTCCATTAAGACCTAAAAATAAGACAAAACACTAAAACATAACAAAATATTATATTACAACACAAACTAAAGCTTAACATATGAGAGTTAAGGGGCTTGAATATGTAACATTTAAGACCTATCACACCCCCAAACTTACATAATTCTAGTCCTTTAGCATTACAAAACTAAAAACAAAATGGAACAACATATAAACAACTAATCTACCTCCTCTTTTGCGGGAAACATGATTACATTTAGCACATGCAATAAGTCTTTTAAACCCCTAGGCATCACTAGTGGACGAGTGAAGTCTCGTGAGGGTTTAACAGAAATATTGCCCACAAACATAATGCATGGTCGTATTTATCACAAAGAATAAAGTATCATAAGAATCATGGTTCACATGTCAATAGCAAGCTTAAACTAATAAACTCCATCTTCACAACAACTTAGGATTTACAAAATATAATTACTTACCGGCTAGTTGAGATTCCAAATATATTCCAATTGGTGTAAAGTTGTAACGCCCAAGAATTTTAAGGACTAAAAATCATCTCGAAAATGACTTAAAAATGAAAATTTGTCTTGGGCATCCAGACGGTGGTGTTGTCGTCCGGACGGTTGAAGCCCAATATGGATCGTCTGCAGTGGTCTGGATGAACCTAGCTGCTGTTCAGTTAGTAGTGTTCGTCCGCAGCGTCGTCCAAAGGGTCGCCCGGACGGGCTCATCCAGTGAGCCTCGTCCGCAATGTCGTCTGGACAATCTTGGCTGCTGTTCAGTCAGTAGCGACCGTCCGCACCTCGTTCGCAGCATGGTCTGGACGGACCATGGGCACTGTCGTCCGGACGAGCCACTTCTTGGTCTGGACGGTAACACTATTCATCCAACTATAAATAGCTGGGACGCGATTTTCCAACTCATTTTCCTGTTTTTCTTCTCTTTCCCTGCAGTTTTCTCCCTTCTCTCTCATAGGGTTTATATCCAAACCTTGGGTATTGATCTTGGAGTGCTTCTAAACACATTTCTAACACCAGGAATAAGATTCTTGGCATTGGAAACCTAACTTCACCGATCAAATCAAAGTAAAATTCTTGAAATCCTAAATTCTCAATGCTTAGGCTATATTCTTGAATGTATAGCTTAGTATTGCTTATTTTCTTAGGGCTTTCATTGGTTTGTGCCTTCTCTACATCGGGTTGAAGTTCCGCAATGCACAACTTCAGATTCTTCAAGCTTTGAGGTAAATGCTCTAAACCCTAGATTTTCTATAGTTTAGTATTTTGGGATTTTTGTTATGTTAACCCTAGTATTTCACTATGGGTTAATTTGTAGGCTAGTTATATGCTATT
>FXXK01001644.1:119910-161246 GCA_900184695.1 Betula pendula | reverse complement strand
TCAATGCTTAGGCTATATTCTTGAATGTATAGCTTAGTATTGCTTATTTTCTTAGGGCTTTCATTGGTTTGTGCCTTCTCTACATCGGGTTGAAGTTCCGCAATGCACAACTTCAGATTCTTCAAGCTTTGAGGTAAATGCTCTAAACCCTAGATTTTCTATAGTTTAGTATTTTGGGATTTTTGTTATGTTAACCCTAGTATTTCACTATGGGTTAATTTGTAGGCTAGTTATATGCTATTTAGGACCCTCGAATGCTATGGGTTGCTTACAGCTACTTTGATACTTGTATTTTCAAGTATCATGGAATATGGGTTGTGAGTATGAATGTATAAGTTGTTACTGTTTTGGCAATATATATGTGCATCGGGCATTGCTTAAACATTCGTGCTAGAAGTCGGTATTCATCAAGCGGAATTAGTAAGTATTTATACTTACTGAGAGTGATACACACCTTAAAGTGTTTTATGTTTTGTTTTCAATGTTTAGCAAATGTTGTACTTGCTAAATAAAATAAATGGTCTTAAATCAATTTGAAGAAACGATATGATTCTTTAAAACTCCGATGATATCTTATGATAACATGTGATTTATGCTTTCGATTATCTTCTTGAGATTTATGATTATTTGATGAGTGATTCATGATATTTTATTGTGATTTATGATTATGACGGAAATAGATATATGTATAATGATATGTTAAGTTTTATGATATTTGTTTTGCTATTGATATTTGAGAAATGAAATATGGCAAAAGATTTATAAGATGATATGAACATAGAGTAAAGAGTTTGCATGATATTTCAAAGCATATGTATGAAGAGCATAAAGAGTGCATGTAAACCCATGCCACAATGGTTGTAAAAATTTGTGTGCAATAGAGAAAAGACAAAAAGATAGAGTAAAGAGTAACCCATGCCACAGGGGTTGTAAAAATCTGTGTGCATTAGAGACAGAGACATTGCATATGAGCATGATAATTTTATAATTGATTTATGAGACATATTATATGATGATTTATTGGTCTTTATCATAGACGTATTAGGATGCATATGAGGTTTAATGGGAAAGTACATATGTATATTCTTACGGCTAGTTGCATATAAGGTTTATGATTTATTGCGTAGATGTGCTTATATGCTAGTGTCTTTATCAAATTTGGGTGAAATGCTTGTATATGAACGTAATCTATGAGATTTGTGTTTTATTGCTTAGATGTGCTTCTATGCTAGTGTCTTCGTCAAATTTGGGTGAAATGCCTGTATATGAGTATAATCTAAGTTATATAATATATTGATAACATAGTTAAGCACATATGTGTATTAGTATAGGTGGGAGACTGGAACGTACATATATGTACTCAGTTATTATTACATTTAAGATATTTATAACTACATATGTTTACTTCATCAGTTGCTTATGTTTCAAAATTATATGTCATATTTGTAGTTCTTGTTATTGTAAACTTATGTAAACTAACACTTCGATTCTTTATGAAAACTCAGTGGATTTTTATTCGTTGAGATTGTTGACTCACTCATTTCTTTTCTGCCTATGTAATCATGGATGATCTTTATGGTTGCATAGATATTGATGCAGGTTCAGGGAATGTAGATGACAATCCCGTAGCCTACTATCTTGGCTATTACGACTGATGTCGTGGGACGTACTTCTTTTGTATAGACATGATTATTAGTCTATTCTTTTGTTCATGTTTGTGATGTTTTCACAAACTATGTTTTGTATATTGGCTTGTGTCGTATGTGACACGTTTGTATAGCCATTCTTTTGTATATTCATATTGTAAACTTTTAATCATTAGTGTTTTTAATTGTTAGCTCTATATATTTTGATTACTCCATTGGTATATAAATGCTTTCGCTCAGTTTATATATATGTGATATGTGACTCTGATGTAATAGATGCAAATCTCATGATACGTTGTGAAATACAGGTATGATAGGTGTTTTTATCACCCTGTGACGATAGATCCGGTTCATGATTACTGTATGTTTTTTTAAAAAAAAAAAAATATTGCTACAATGTAATTATTGATCAGGTCATCACAAAAGTGATATCAGTATATAACCATGAGGCTTCAAAATAATTTCTAACATAAATGGCTCAATACCTCAAAATTTATTGAAATTCTTCATCAGATGAAACAACCAAGGCATGGTTAATATTTATTGACATTTATTGCACTTATATAGCTATTAGCTTAACTCCATTAAGCTTTTCTAATTGACCCATGTAGCGAGTGTTAGGCTAATGACTCCCAAACCAAATGGCTTTAGGGCATTAGATGTAGAGACATCCCTAAGGGCTTATATACTCGAGTCAAATAGGCTAGGAAGTCAAACTAGCTATATTATTCCTTTTTCATCATTTTTTTTAATGCCCAAGTCATCCATCTAACAAGTCATCCAATTGCATCTAAGACATTGAAAACAAACATGTTGTCGTTAAGGCTTATACCTCACAAACTATGTGCTAATGTGTTCGTGATATTTCAAATTTGAAACAAGTGAATTCTCAAAAGCCAAAAACAAGTAAAAAGATTTAGAATTCCTAATTGTGTGATCATGTGTTCATCATCTTAAGCTCAGCAATGAAATGTAAATCATAGTTAAAGATCAACAAAATTCTACGGAATAACATAAACATTTGCAAAAATAATTTTTTTTGGACAAAGTGCCCCCAAACTTAAATCACACATTGTCCTCAATGCGTATAAAATTGAAGCATAATATCAGGGATAATGGAAAACTTGATTGGAGAGGTATCACTCATAGCATATTCCCAAACTTGGACGTAAGAACACTTATCCTAAAAAGAAAAATATTTAAACAAAACAAGGGAAAAACTAAAATATAAAAACAAACAAAAACAGCAAACAGAAAATGAAATACAAAATGAAAAACAAATAAAAATAAAATATTCAAGGTTACAGCAGTGGAGTGTGTGAAGTGGCTTCAGAGCCACAGATCTGGGTTGGGGCGCTCGATCACCAGGATCCATGGCTCGAGCGTTGTCTGTTTTGGCGGCATCAGTGCCGTGGCTCTGGGATGTGGCGCTCGATCGCCAGATGTTGGTGCTTGAGTGCTCAGCTGCATTAGCTGAACTTGAAATATAAAGGAAAAACAGAAAATACACAAAAGAAAAATATAAACTAAAACAAATATAATAGATTGCAGTGCAAATAGCAACATTAGTATTGCTATCTAGATTAATGCACTGCAATACAAAAACAAAATACAAATCAAAATAAAGGAAAAACAAAAGTTAGAAATTTCAATTTGCAGTAGCAACAACTTCAGTATTGCTGCTTTGAAGGGTGCTCTCAATCACTTTTGGGTGTGGCTTGAACTCATTGTGCAACACCAATGCGTTCGAGCACAATAAATATTGCGCTTTGAACCCCTTCGTATGAACTGAAACAGAAACTTTAAAACAGAAAAATAAAATAGCACACAAATAAAAACAAATGAAGAATACAAATATAGCAACTTCAGTACTGCTACTGGAGAGTGCTTAAATAGAAACAAAATGCAAAATTAAAATAAACAACGTCCGCGGCATTGCAAACAGGCAACAGTAGTTGCTGCTGTCTCAGAGGCTGCCGCTCGAGCAGTGAAAAGTGGCGCTTGAGCGGCTTAGTTTTTGCAGAAACAAAAATTGCAGAAACTAGAACCAAAACAGATTGCTATATATATATATATATATATAAGAGAAAAATAGAAAACAACAAATGTAAACTAGTCTAAAACAAAATATAACAAAAAATTGAAACATATAAAAGCTGCCTAGGAGAGTGGCGATCGATCGCCCTGTTTCTGCAGAAACAGAATCCAGAGACAAATTTTTTATTTTTTTTTTAGAGTAAATAACAAATGTAAACTAAACTAGAATGAGAAATCAAAACTCAAAACTCAAAATCAAAACCGAAAACTAATATAAACAAGAACAAAAATAAAAGAAGCAAAATTTTTTTAATTTTTTATTGAAGAGCAGCAGCACTGATGTGCTGCTATTGGGAGGGTGGAGATCAAGCGCCAGATTTTGGGCGCTCGATCCCCCTGGTTCTATAGAAACAATGTTTCTGCAGAAAACCATAAACGAAAGAGCTCTTTGTTTTTTTTTTTTTTTACAAAAGAGAAATGAACTATAAACATAATATGAAAACAAAAGAAGATAGCAATTTATATAGAATATAACATAAACAAAAATGAAATGAAAGAAAAATTCAGAATGTACAAGTTTCTGCCGTAAAGCAGCAGCTTCAGTGCTACTGGTCTAGAGTCTGGCGCTCGATCCCCACAAGAGGGTGCTCGATCACAGACTAGCAATTGATCCTAAATTCTGGCACTCGATCCCCATAATTTTTGCAGAGATAAAAAAGTGCAGAAACATAAACAAAATTATTTACAGAGGCGAATTTATGTACCAAAATAACTCTATGGACAAAATATACAATATTTACAGAATCAAAGTAGAAGCAATCTTAAAGACCTAACAAAAAACCATTTAACAATCCTCGGCAACGACGCTAAAAATTGATACATGCGAGCTTTCAACTTTAAATTTATATAACCACTCGTGATAGAGCAAACCTTTGCATGATAAGTCTAATAAGAGGGTGTCGTTCCGGAGGAATTGTGGTGGTTGTTTATCAAGCTTTCAAGATTTTCTCTAACTTAACTCATGAAAGAATATATATTTTGGATTTTTGAACTTAAATGTAATGACATAAATGTAAATGACATAAACATAAATGACATAAATGTAAAGGATAACAGTGAAGGCAGATAGAAACAGATGATGTTTAACATGGACTTTCATTACATGCATAATACAAGCGCGTAATGGGTGTCAACTATACGACAACCTCAATATAAAAATAGTTCCAAGAGAAAATGATAATGCATCTTAGTTTCGCACTAATCACTCACCTAACATCTACATGTGAGATAACTTGTGTTCCCTTGCATGGACTATAAGATCTCCTAATAGCGTACACATATTTCAAGAAATAAGCATGAGGTATCATAAATTTGCACTAATCTTTCCACTTATACTACATTGATCTAAGTTTTGGATTGATTCATGGTCCCTAGCATAACCCATCAAACTCACATGAAATCATGTCAAAAAAACATCATTGCATCGCCCTTGTTCCCTCAATAAAAGAAAATGGAAACATTGAGTTCATTTAAGATAAAGAAGAATTTCTTATAGACAAGAAAAGGATTTCATCATAAATGATATAACCATGAAGAATAATCTCTCTTAGGCTATACAATCATTATACATATGCATAAAATCCTAGCTAAACACAATCAACCCATAGCATTTTGGAAAGAATTACATCAAAGCCTATAAAGAGTTAACCACTCATGTTGGATTTGGTCTCCATTGGATTGGAGAAAATCATTTCCTAAAGATTTTTGGAGCTATGGGTCGAGTTCTACCTACTACCAAAGTAAGAAAATAATGTAAACTTAGGCTAAAAATGAAACTAAACAACAAAAGCAGAACTCTCCCAAAACTCTCGAATCAGTTTTCTTTTATAAAGGGAGAGAGCTTGAGACCTTTGTACAAGATAAGACGAAGGTAAAGATCTTGAGTCCAGGTGGCTAGGACACCTCTGAGGAGAGATTTCAGCGCCCACCATAGCCTACCAAGCCGTAATCTTTGATAAAAGATATTAACTTTCTGTCATTCGCTGTCAAAGATAATTTGCGTTCTGGAAGCTCTGATGACACTCGATCCCCAGTTGTGATTGATCCCTAAATATTGGCGCTTGATCCCTAGGCTTTCTTCAGCCTTTCAACTTTCTCTTGATGTATCTTTAAGCCTAATGTTAATGGTTTTTCTTGTGTTTTCCATTAGGACCTAAAAATAAGACAAAATACTAAAACATAACAAAATATTATATTACAATACAAACTAATGGTTAAATTACGAGTTAAGGGGTTTGAATGTGTAATATTCAAGATTTATCAGTTTACATAATATTTATGAGCATATGTATGAAAAACATGAAAAGAGTAAAAGATAAAGGAGCATATAAACCTAGGCCACTAGAGTTGTTAAGAGTTTTGTGCAAAAGATCCAGAGCAACAGAGCATATGAACCTAGGCCACAAGGGTTGTTAGTGCAAAAGATCCAGAGCATTGAATGATGAACTACATGATGATTTTATGATGTTTTATGAGAGTGATGTTAGTAATGCTTATATACTTGTATCTGCCAAAAGGGGTTGGAACGCTTGTATGTAAGTGTAGCTAAGTCATGATGATTTATTTGATGTTTCATGATATGATTTATTGGACTTTGTTATAGACGTATTAGTATGCAAATGAAATTTAATGGAAAAGCACATATGTAAGGTTTTCTCAGTGTTTTTTCATTTTTTTTTTCTTTTGATTTTGCTCTCCTCTGGTATTGTCACACAGCTCTAGTTTTTTTAGTTGTTTTTGGATCTCAAATCTGAGTTTGATTGTTCTCAATTTGGCTAGGTCAGAATCTCATAGGCATTTGGGGGTTGAATCTAGCTTTGCGCATTTTTTTTTCACGCTTTAGTTTTGGTTGATTTTATGTTGAAGCCCTCTCTCTCCTCTCTGAAGGTTGTGGTCTCAAAAGATGAGTTGCAAATACATTCAACAGATACTAGGGGAAAGCAACTTTACCTATACGTCAAGCACATGCTAATTTTTCTTAGTTTAAAATCTAAGAAATTAGCGCCATTTACATCACCGTTTGTTTGCATTTATTAGAATTTCATTCCATTGAAGGTCCTTCATCGTGTAAGTTTTTAATTTTTTTTTTGATTTTTTTTTTCAATAATAGATGGCATTTGGGTATTTTGAAGGTTCATTATGACTAACACTGATATTGGTTTATCAAAAGTTAGAATTCATTTAAGAGTGTGGTCTAAATTGTAATGCGATGGGAATTGGCTTGCTTTTCTTTAATGGCTGGCCCATATCTTGGCCTAATTTGAATAGAATGACGCTTTTGGAAAGTTATTTGATAGGGTACTAGTAGTGAGGTTTGGATTCTTTTTTGTAATCCTATGCCGATATCGATTGTGATACATTCTTGGCTTTTAATATGATATTTCTATATTGTTTAATATATTTGCATAGTTTAATCACTCATAGTTGTAATTGCAAATAACCGATTCTCTGGACCAACATTTTATGACTTTGCTTTTCCAAAACAGCAATATTATTTGTATATACTGAGGCAAAGTGAGTTATGCCTACAATTTTGTTAAACACAACCCTAACCGCACAATATAAATGTCTATTGAAGGCTACAATATAGCTTTGCAGATATTGTCTAACACATTGCTGGAGCCAAGAAATTCATACATGTTGAGTTGCCATCATTGATCTGGTAAGTGATGTCTGCGAAATAACGGTGATCGGTGCACCCGCAAATGATTGGTACTAGTAAGAGCTGACTGGGAAATAGCGGCGGGTTGATTCCGGCGAGGTTGTTGGCATTAGCGATTAATGAAGAAGTGGGGTGATCAAAGAGATGAGATATGTTTTCTAGATTTAGATAATTGGTGGGGTTGGCAAAGTATGCAAAGTATGTTTCACAGGAGGAGGGTGAATCCGTTGGGCATGAAAAGTTTGTGCTGCCCGTGTTGGGTGGCAGTTGATCAGCTGTGATGTTTGTGAGGGAGAAGAAGAGAGTTAGGAGAAAGAGGAGTTCAGAGGTATGGAAAGAGGCTGCCATTGTTTTGAAGCTTGGGCTTAAAGCTTTGAAGTTGTTATGTCAGAATGTGCTGATTGAAAGAAAGATGGTTACAAAGTCATATAAGTTGACAAAAAAATAAAATAAAAAATTCAGGGTTTTTACTGTCATAATTTCGAACGTATAATTTTTGTAATGTTTGAATTTCAATAATTTTCTTCTTTTAATTTTACTCATTTTTTTTAAATGCTCAAATTACTTTTAAGAAACAAAGTAAAATTTATGGTGACCACGACCACGGCTGGCCGTGGGTCTAGACAGACCCACAGAGTGATCATTAGATCACTCTAGACCATGGGTCATTAGAATTTATAATTGTAATTTAAAAAATAAACGGAGAATTTTAAACATTTTAACAAAAATTGAGTGAAATTAAAAGGAATTTTTTTTAGAACTGATAATACAAAAATTAAAAGTTTGAGATTATGACAATAAAAGGGCTGATACTACAACATAAATGAAGTTTCCCATAATTTTTTTTTTCAATTCAAGTCCCTGCGATTTTGTGATCTCTAGTTTTTATTTGAATAGCCTCTTACTCTTTTTCTCCTTCCTAGTATGGAAACATCATATGATGTCATAGAGTGCTTACTATATTCAATAAGAGAGATATATTCATAAACTAGAACCGAACACGACAAATACTCTAGATTTTGCGCATATAAAAAATCTCATGGAATTATTTCCATAGTTTTAATTTTGAATGATTCTCTCCTATGCTCCGGTGTTTGGTGTGACCAAAAATAATAATCAACATAAAATATTTTTAATTTGACTGAACAGTTGTTTAATTTCTATAAAAATGATATATATTTGTTTCAAACTGTAAATTATTTTTTGAGTTTGAACTTTTTATTCTCAAATCGTTGGACATCACCGGAACTCAAATTTTTAGGTAATTTTTTAAAAATATTTTTATGTTGTGAATAAAAATAAATTTTTATAGATTAATACAATTGAATGAAAATATGAAAAGTATTTGTAATTTTTCGTCTATACCAAATGCCAAAAAAATGTTTTCAATAGAAAACATTGTCTTGTATAATAATTTTCTTGAAAACATTTTTCAACGAAAAATATTTTATGCCGAAAGAAACAAAGCCTCGGTTTTCTTCTCTATAATTGCTAGAGACATCATACAATAGCATGGATTAAATACTTATTATATTATTACATGAGATATGGCCAAACAAAAAATGTGATCAAACAAGACAAAACTCTATGAACTTTCTTAGTTTCTGGATTATATATGGTTTCTCTTCTGCTTAGAATTTCATAAGCATCATATTAGTTTAATAAAAGAATCCAAGTTAATTAGGACGGCAACAAGTTGTTGGTCCTATCATGTTTATATACAAAGACAGCCAATTAATTTGATGGTTCCCCTAGGATTTCTATAAGCGAAGTATGTCTGTTCCTCATATATTGTTCAGATATATGACACACATCACATATATGACACACATTATCCCAAACCGCCGACAGTCGCCTTGGTTAAATAATCGGATTATTCTTAATTAATCCTTTACGTACGTCATAAGCAATATATATATAATAACTCAAAAGAGATTAACAACTTACAAAAATAAATAAATAAATAAAAGATTAACAAGTCATCCCTTATGTTAGGACGAACCTCAACAGACATAATGGAGATTCATAAATAGTCCAATTATTAGGCGTGAAATAGCATTCTTAATGGCTTAGTCATTATTTTATTTAAAATTAGTTAATTAAAAGCTATTTTTATCTATTTTAGCTAATAACTTTTAAATACACTATACATCCGATTATTTATTCTTTTTTTATAGTATTTAATTTTTTTTTATTATTTCTTTACTTTTCTTCTAAGGATCGTATTTTTCTGATGGTCATAGGATCATTTTTCTAACAATCATATTTTGGCTGATGAGTAAACATATAGATGCCTAAAAAAATCAAGGCATCGAAAAATAATAACTCTCCAAAATACAAATAGATCTAAGAGGACAAATTAAAAGTCCTAACCTGCTACTTTAAAAGGATAATTTCAACAGAATTACATAAAAAATGTCCTAACCAAACAACACAAAGTTGTTTAAGACGGCATCATCTTTGTGAGTGACAATTGAAATGTGTGTGTAATGTGAGTGGTGGCTAGTATAGGGGGATGGCGAGTTAAAGCAAAGCGAGGCAAAATGTGACACCCCAATTTTATGCAATGGAATCGTAAGCAGAAACCTTCAGTTTCCACGTAATGTTACTACATTAAAGATATAATCTCATAGCGAAATATTTTTTTCTTTTAAAAACACATAGGGATACCTTATGTAACACATATGAGCTGACTGAATTACCTCGTTATATAAAGATTGTAACATAGGTTTTAATTACACACAGGTGCATACCAGATGCATAGAATAAAAGCATGTGCCATAGGCGGTACTTCCAAAACCATATAATATCAAACATAACTAAGTTATTGTCAACTTATACATACCAAAGGAAATAACATCTAACAATACAAACAAATAAAACATAAGGCTAGCTCCTTACAAACTAGCTTCGTAGAGACTAGTTTCAAACCCGCAACAGATGGCTTAGTAACCATCGAAATTGGCGAAAAGACCATTGTGGCGACCTGATTCATGACTACAACATTTTTTTTTTTTTTGAAAACGTAGATATTAACCGAATGAATCGCCATAGGGTGATTTGAATACCTATGCCATACATACATCTCATAATGTCTTATGAGAATACATCTATTGCATT
This sequence comes from Betula pendula, assembly GCA_900184695.1. Taxonomy (NCBI): domain Eukaryota; kingdom Viridiplantae; phylum Streptophyta; class Magnoliopsida; order Fagales; family Betulaceae; genus Betula; species Betula pendula. The sequence goes on along the minus strand of FXXK01001644.1, from coordinate 150,722 downwards.
ATAGTTATATAACACATAATAACATAAACTCAACGAAAGCATACATTATAGGAGTAAACTAAACATAAATAGAGCTGACCAATAAAACTTTAATGATTAAAGCTTTTACATTGTATCATTTACACAAAAGAATGGCTTTATAAAACACGTCACATGCGACACGAGGCATATACAACAATACTGTTTATGAACATATCATAATGATGTACAAAATAATAGAATAATAAAATCTAGTCTATACAAAAAGATGGCGCATCCCACGATATCAATCGTAATAGCCCAAGTAGTAGGCTACAAGATCCTCATTGACGCTATTTGCACCTACATCAATAGAATCTTTGCAATCATAGAGATTTCCACGATAACATATGCGGATATAGGTGAGTTGATAGTTTTTAGTGAGTAAAACCCACTCACTTTTCACAAAGAGCCGAATAAACATTTATACAAGAGTTTACAATAACAGCTATAATGGCTTGACGTATATTTTGAAAATATAATGTAACTGATGAAGTAAACACTACAATTACAAATCCTTATGAAACATAAAATTTAACCAATTACAGTTTGCTTTGTTATTGAAAATGTGATACATTAAGTATTTTGCCTTAGGTTCAACTTGTATGTGATCAATTTGGTCTTAGAGTGTAATGGCCCAGGAAATTAAACGTTCAATGTCGTAATAGTACATCAAACGTTCGATTATGTCCCAAAATGGATTTTTCATAGGGGACCAGCAACTTGCCCCATTCCCCTATAAATGATACCCTACCCTTTAGTAAAATTCACCCTTCTCGACCTAAAACTTCCAGAACTACCATTCTAAGGAGTGAAAGAGAAATTTTGAAGAAGAAAGCTCTCTTTGAAATAGATTATCCTTTCCCAAGGTAACCTCCAACTCCTCACATTTCCTTGTGTTGTATTTCACTTTTTACGTTATTTATAGTCATGTTTTGTTTACCAAAGTATGCCATGAGGATTTAGAACTCTTTGTGTTAACTTCCTAAAAAGTTGTATTAAAACGTATGACTTTGTGTTTTACCTCCAAAGAAACGTGTTTATTATATTGCTAGATACTGCTTTGGGCTTAGGTATAGTCATGGTTGGGTTTGAAGGAAGTTTTTAAGCATTTAAGCATTCTGGCCATAATCAAACGTTCCACTGTTCTATATCGAACGTTTGATCATCAAGAATAAACGTTTGATCCCTATTGTCAAACGTTTGATGGTGACTAGAACTACCTAATTAGGGTTTTGAGACAATTAGCACACATGTTCTACGGTTAATAAATTATAATATTCTTAGCATATTGTTGGGTTATTTCGCAGTAGTGGGAATATGAGATGTCTAGGGCATCGAATGAGCATTCGAGGTAAGTAAATAACTGAGTATGAAACTGCTAACGTTAGAAGTGCGATATATCAAATGACTAAGCACTTTCTTCTTTATGATCGAGTTTACAGCTTTTCTGACATGACGTTACTCACTTATATAAACACCTTTATTTTTGGAATAAATTAATAATATTTGCATAGTACGCCTTAGTTCACCGGTATGTGTGGTGGGACGGCCATGGGCTTACTATTATTACAAGTTAATTCTATAGTCTACTGTTTTATGAATGATGAGGGTCTTGGATCCAATGGTTAAAAAGTTGTGACCGACGCATCATTCTTCGAATGGGGTCACTGTTATGACTTTGCTAGTTAGTGTGGGCCACCCGATGTCGGAATCGGTCGGACTGTTAGTATAAAACGGTATATTTTTGCAATGTTTAGGGCACCAGAATTATACCATAAGTTTGGGACGCGTAAATCTTGCTGCGAGGGGATAATGTTTCAGATAGATCATATCATTAACATATGACTAAATTTATATTATATGTACAACATATTTGTGCATTAAAGCCAAAGCGTTAGGTCGACGAGATTATGCAGCTTTCTAAAAACCAACGTCATTTTACCAGAGCACAATAATGGGGATCAAATATGCTATTTGTGAAAATATCATGTTTAATTGCAACCCTCTTTGAAAATCATTTGTAAATCATCTTTTTAATAATTTGCTTATTAAATCAGTCGACTTACTCAGTTACTTTACTCCTCCTTGTAAAATACTCAGGTATACTACAAATCCTCAGGGACTTGACCATTTAGGTGTCTCACCGGGATCATGGTGTTGAAACGGTAGTTGATATACTTAGCTTTGATTTTATAGTTGTACAGCTCTGCGCCCCTAATTGATGATGATATACTTGCCTATATAATGATTCATTGTTTATTTACTTAGATCAATTATTCCGCTATTTACTTTCATAAATGGTTAAGAAGTAGATCTAGTCAGTTACTAGTTAACTCATTTGGATACCCTACGGCTAGTTTACTATGGATTAATTAAGTTTGAATGACTTAATCCTATGTAGATGGTGATCCTCAAGCTGATGTTTTACACATTCTCTTTTCAAAGAGAATGGAGATATCCCTGAGTCTTAATTTGGGTAGTTAAGGCTGAGAGGCGAACCACGAATTTAATTACAAGTTAATTAAATTTCTGGGGTGTTACAATATATGTCTTGGGCGCATTTTGATTGCAAAGGTACATCACTTCATATTTTCATATTGTTGGTGCCACTTGTATAACGCCTCGACAAAATCATTTAACTGGTAAATGACTTAGCAATTCGCCTCCCAGCCTTAATCTCTCTCAGGTTAAAACTCGAGGATCATACACTCTCAGAAATGAGAGTCTACAGTGGAAGACTTATCACTTAAAAAGAATAGAGATAACAACTAATACCCACAAATAAAAGAATACAAGAATAACTGAAAACAACCTTAATATTATAAATAACCATTGTCATCAAAGTATGATCAAAGATCAGTCATCGAAATAAAACAAAAGATTACAACCCAAATCTTGACATGATAACAATAAAATCACAGCCTAGTCTTCACAACGTAAAGCATATAGACTATATCTATTATGTTGCGTTGGGAGTCTCCTCTGGCACGCCACATCCTACTTAGCCACACGGGATCTAGCTCCTCAAAGATCACTTGGAGAATGTCCTCCAACTAGACCATACTCCTCGAATACTCCGCCATTGTCTAAATTATCTACGTAGCAACATAAGATTATTGGTGGAAAAGATAAGACTAAGTCCACAATAGTGATTAATAATGCACATGTTATATAGGTTATCATTTTGTGAACTCAATTTATAAATCACATTCATTGTTATTCTCATCCTTTGCATAAACTTGTCATGATAATGCAATTTATTTATATAATACATGATATATTTAAGAACATGTGATATGCTAACAATATTGTTTACTCGAGATATTACCCTTTCTCAATACGGTTTGCATGTCCCAAAGGACTTCTAGTACAACTCTGGTGCCCTAGACATTGCACAAACATACCGTCTTATACTAGCAGTCCGACCGAGTCCAACCTTGGGTGGCCCACACTGATTAGCAAATTTGTAACGGTGACCCCATTCAAGGAATGGTGCATCGATCACAAATTCCTAACAATTGGATCTAAGGCCCTCATCATAAAAGAAAACATTTGACTATAGAATCAACTTGTAATATGTTGGGAATACTAATATATCAAAACAAATATAGCGCAATGGAAAATAAACTATTCCCTAACCAAGATCTACTCTAAGAAGAACATGCGAAGAACATTGCTATTTATAATTACATTTGCAAGAACAAGAAATTACTTACTTGAAGATTAAGGTCACTCCTTGGTTTTATGAGCGAAGACTCCAAACTGCTCCAAGAACATCAAGAACACCAAGAACACTTCCAAGAATATCTTCAGATCTTATCACCAATGACTAGAAATAACCAAGAGTGTGGGCTCAAACTTGCTCTTCAAAACTTAAACTTAGTTCCTTCGAGTGTTAACTCAATAGAACTTCAATTCTTAGCAAGAGCTAAAGAATTGTGTTTTGTGTGTTTATTGTGTTTTTGAAAGAGCTACAAGAACCTTTATTTATATCTGAAAACTTATGAGAGGCCTTTTAAAATAATTCATGTGGGACAAGGAGAGGAGAGTGGTGGACGGCTAGGATGAAATCCTAGCCTCCACCACACAAGGAGAGAGATGACTAGGGTTTGGAAAACCCTAGCCCCTCTTTCCTAGAAGATGACGCATGGGGTCAGGGATTATTTCCCTCGACCGTGCGTCCACCTCATTGCATGGGGCTTGGGTTTTTATTCTAAGCCCATGCTCCCACTTACCTCTATGTACAGTTTTCCTTTGGCCCATGTTTTTAATTAATTAAGACAACCTACTTATTAAGCTCATATCTTAATTTAATTAAAACAACTTGCCTAATTATTAAGCCCATGTTTTATTTAAAATAAAACAACCTGCTTAATAAATAAATAAAAGCCTGTCTATGGTTAATTTACAATAGTTTGGTGAGGAACCTGAAGGAAAAAATAAATCTGGCTCAAGTAGTCACCGACTATCCTTGTCGTTACTTAATTACAATTAATTTCACTAAACAATTGCAACTGCACTCTAGAATTTATTCTTGATTAAAAATCAACAACCGTTCCCTTTGACTTATTTACGTAGTATGAGTATGATTCCTTCATAAAATTATTCCGTAGCAGAATTAGGACTGTGATACTCTCACATTAAATTCTCTAATTCTTGATCTTTGATTCCCAGATATCATATCCTGTTTATTCTCCGAACTGTGAATACTCCTTTTACAAGTTAATATTTTGAAATTCTCCATTCCAAAAGCTCCGGCCAGAGACTTGAGAATAAACCCTTATATAATTTCGATAAATATCCTAGTCAAGGGGAAAATTTCTTATCCTTTTATATGATCCTAAAAGGACTTGGATTCCCTATTGAGCAAAGCTTCCCTCGCAATGTTTCATGTGATCAGCCAATGCATGGAGATGTTGTCCAACGTTTAAGGTCTCACTCCCTAATGCATCAAAGTAACAAACACTTATACATTTGAGTCTGCTTCCCCTCATGATTTAGAATCATTGTTCATAAGTAGTCCGAGAGTTTTTTGTCTTTCCCAATGACAGTACTTTTATGGAAAGACGACTCCCGATTCGTTCAATGCATACTACCTTATGCACCTACTACATCAACTCGAAGATTCCTTTTTGCCTAACTAAGGTAAATCACTTAAGTTGATGTGTAGCAGTCTTAGCCAATAGAATGCCCAGTTCTATTATTGACTGTGAACTATAAAACTTTTCAGAAATACAACAATTACAGACTAAGACCTTGTGTGACAAAGACTATTGCTTCCTCATAGTCTATATTCAATATATTCTCCGGGCCCTTTGTATGGGGATTAATCAATACAAATCATACAAAGATTATATGTTATATACAACAAAATATTTAATTAGTGAATAATAATAATTATTCATAACAAACTCTTAATGTCAATAATGTAAATAATTGAGATTTAGGGCATAACCCCAACATAATAATAGTAAGCTCATGGCCGTTCTAAGGTCTAACCAAGGGAAATAAGGGGCTTAACACTTCAAAAATGGGGTTTGAGGTATTAAACTCCTTAAACCAATACAAAACCAACATAAACCTTAAATGGTCAAGCCTATTGCTAAACAATACAAAAACTAAGACACAACAACAACTAAACATGGTAACAACAAGTAGATAACAACATGAGAACAAGTTAGGCTAGAATGGATACCTCCAAAGTTCAAAAACCTTCTCTTGCTCCAAACTCTTTTCCTCACACACTCACAAAGGTTCTTTGAGCTCAAAGTCAAGAGTGAATAGTGAAATGGAGAGGTAAGGGCCTATTTATAGAGCTAGAACATTTGGCCAAAGACTGTTGGGTTTTTAATTTCATCGAATGTTTTATGGTACGACTCGAACGATTGATGTATTATTACCTAATGGTTCTAGGGTTTCCATTGAATGTCTAATAAAAGTACCGAACGTATCTTTAAAGTTCATTGAACGTTTCATAAAAGCATCGAACGTTTGATATGGTTTGACACACACATTGAATGTGTGATCTCAGGTGAACAGTGTACACAGTGCATCAAGACACACATCGAGTGTTTGATCCTTACCATCGAACGTTCCATGAAGTTATCGAACGTTCGACAGAATCTATCAAACGTTCTTCAGATGCCCAAAGGTCCAAAACAAGTCCTTAAACATGTTAAATCTTTGGGGCATTACATCCTCACATCCTTATAAAAAGCTCGTTCTCAAATTTCAGAATTAACCAAGGATAAGAAGGTTACCTTCGTCCTCACAAGGTCCATGCTCGGTGACCTCTTGGATATTCTCGTCCCATCCATTTGTCTGAGTTGGCAGCTCCTAAGCATACTCATTCCACACGTAGACATACTGATTATCTTGAAGGTCGTTAAGAGGGTTGTACACGATGTTATCAACATTGTACCAATCGTCATCAAGCTCCACTCCCAAGTCCAAAAGCTTATTCAAAGTGTCTTTCCATGTGCAGTTCAAGTTCCCAGGTACTCTGGCCATCCTCCTGATCAGGAAATAGCCAACTCTTAGCCTCGTCCAAAAATCCGTAATGCTAGAAAATCTTAGGATGGATAGCTCATACAAGAAGATTTTTTAAACAGATGAGGATAGTGATTCCTCATATCCAACTCAACTTTCCAAGAAGCTTCATTGACTCTGTGATTATGCTATAACACCTTACAATAGGAATTGTCTTGGTATGTAATACTTGTTCCTTACGATCCAAGATTTGTACAGGTACCTCCTTGTACGTTAATCCTTCTTAAATTTCTAAAAGCTCATAAACGATGACCAAATCTGGGTTCCCTCACCATCGAAACATGGAAGACTTCGTGCATTTCTGCTAGATCTGCTAGTAGCGCAACTCGATAAACTAACCTCCCCACTCTTTATGTGATCTCAAACGATCCAACATACAGGGGGCTCAGTTTCCCATTCTTACCAAATTTCATGACTCCTTTCATAGGGGATATCTTCAAAAATACTTGGTCTCCCACGTTGAACTCCAAAACCCGTCTTCGGTTATCGACGTAACTCTTTTGTCGATTCTGAGTTGCTGCCATTCTTTGCCTGATGAGAATTACCTTTGTCCCAAGAATCTTGCAACATCTCAGGTCCTAGTAGTTGTTGTTCCCCTACGTTACTCCAATATAAGGGAGATTGACATCTTCATCCGTAGAGTGCTTCATATGGAGGCATCCCAATAGTTGCCTGGTAACTATTGTTGTAAGCGAACTTGATTATGGGAAGATACTGAATCCAATTACCCTTGAAGTCCAAAAGACATGCTCGAAGCATATCTTCTAAGACTTGATTAGTTCGCTCTGACTGACCATTGGTCTATTGATGAAAAGCGGTACTAAAATTCAGTTATGTCACCATCTCTTTCTACAACGTTACTAAAATTTGGCAGGCATGCATCTGCCATGACTAGACAATAGCTCTTTGTGGCTCTTCCGTCATGATGTGAAAATGACGACCAGACATTTGACGGTTGAGCATTGAAAGGCTTTTCGGAGCTGCAGACAAGGGACGTCAAGACGTCCATCTGACGCCTATATGATAGTAAAGCACAAAACTACTAAAACCCAACCTTTTTCACATCAAAAACTTAGGTTAAGTGATTGACGATAAGTACAACTGAAGTTTTGGACATTGAAAAAGACAAATTTCTAAAATCTAACACATGTATTGTCACTAAACAAATGAATATAAATGTAATCCATATATTCCTGGTAATGCTCATTCATATATATTATCATAAAATTATCATTCCAGTGTACAAACGTGCCCTAACGATTTTTTATGCTAAGTTCTAGTACATATTGTTGGTATGTAATTAATGATGCAACGCGTGTCCAAAAACATAACTTTTTTTAAGATCAAAACTTGAATAAAACATAATATCTGTGGGATGCTACGGTAATGTGAAAGAGATCGCATTATGACGCCATGTGTAATAGCACTATCTGAAAGTAATAGACTCGATCTCCTAGAGTAGAGCCTTTGGAGTGGCTACGAGACTGATGATGCTGTCTTTGTTGTTACAATCTCATAAAATTGTATTGATCAATTTGATTATTCATGATCATTGTTAATGATATGATTTGTGGCTTTAGGGACATGCAGTTCCATTTCCATGCCTCATCCAAACATGCCCTAAAAATTAACTTCAAGGGGTTCTCTCAAGTGGTAAGGGTCTTGATCTTTGTGGATCCTCATCAGGTCTAAGGTTTAAATCTTCTTGGATGCAAACAATTTCTTGAAGCCACGCCCGCTGGCAAAGCTGGGATTTTTACCCAATTCACATGAAAGGGCACTTTGCATGAAGTCCAGAGTTTGCCTGATAGAAATGGATATACAAAATGACTCTGCCTTGGAGGAGTTCTCGTAAAAAGAAAAGAAAAGAAAATGCCTTAAAAAAACAATTTAAATGATAGTTATGAATCCTAATCAGAAATTTCCGGTTTGAACAAAGAATTAGCTAGTGAGTTGACAAAGTAATACATTCTGAGTGGGAGACAAGGACAGCCCATTTTGCATCCATCTTTTACAGCAAGTCAAAAAGCGTGTAGGGGAAGCACATGATCTCCATAGTCAAACAAAGCTACTCATATGCTCTGCAAAAGAAGCATAGTAAATACGATAAATTCCGCTTTGAAAACTTGTACTTGGAGGACTCTAGAGGCCTTGTTTGGACACAAAGGGTACTTTTGTCACAAAACCGCAACAACAAATGGAAAATCCTGCAAACGAGTACATATAGAATTAGGTAAGAGAAGAAAAAGAAGCGCCCACCATACCCCAACAGGCCGTACAACACCATGCACGCTAATGCACCCGCTTTCAACAAAAAGCCACTCCCAATATATTCAAAAGCCATGACAAAAATATCTCTCTTCTTCATTCTACAAAGGCTTCTGCACTTCGCTCTCTCTCTCTCTCTCTCTCTCTCTCTCTAGGGTTTTCTCAGGGGCCTTGTTGCAGAACCAATTTGGCATTCTGTCCACCTCCATCAAGTGTGAGTATAAGCTTTTTGGAGGCGGCCAGCATGTCAAATGGGTTCTGTAAATTTCTCTCTGAGAAACCCCATAAGAAGAAAAACTCCTTAATGAGAATCAGGTTGCTGAAACTCAAATTATTGCATGTCTGTCATATTTTCTATTGGGCCTGAAAAAGTTATTTTTCGTTCATGCATTTTATTTTTTTATTTTTATTTTTCTCATTGACGTTTGTTTACTTTTATAAACATATATAGTAATTTAAATTTATATATATAGTTGTTTTGTGGGATTGGTTTGTGGGGTCTGGTTTTCTTCTGCAGAAGTTGCTTTGCATTAGTTTTCTGAGAAGTGTTCTAGTTTTATAACTAGAGAGAACTGTAAAGTTGTTTTTCATTCATCAAAAAAAATTTATATATATAGTTAGGTTTACAAATATAGTTACACTCCCAAGTGTGTTATCTATGCAGGCATACTTTTTTTTTTCTTCTTGTTTTTTTGATGAGTTACGCAAGGCATACCTATAAATTAAGTTGGTCTTTGAAAATATCCAGCCTGTTCCCTCAGTATTATTGAAGTTGATTCAATCTTCCACTTGACATCACTTATCTGCTTGGAAGCATTGTATTTCTGATTTTTCAGATTGGGTGCCACTGCCTGTGGGTTCTTGCAAGGTAAATTTTGATGTTGCTATTCTGCCTACTTTTACTATTGCTGCTGCTGTTCTCCGAGATCATTCTGGTAATTACTTGTCTGTTTATACCTTGAAGCTCCCTTTGATGGATGCTAATCTGGGAGAGGCACATGCAGCTCTTTTGGCTGCTCGGTTAGCTCATTCTTTTTGTTGTTCCTCCTTGATTATTGAAGGGGATTCTCTCCTTACCCTTCTAGCTATTACTGAGCCTCATCTTTTTGAAGACTGGAACTCTGCCCCGGTTATTTCAGACCTTCGTTTGCAGCTGTCTCCTTATGTTGATTGGAAAGCTTTAAAATCTTCTCGGTGTACCAATATTTGTGCACATCTTATTGCTAGATGGGTTGCTTCAAACCTTATGTTATGATGCATTCTCATTACTTTTTTTTTTCTGTCTTCAATTCGGTTTAGGAGTGGCAAAGACCTTCATCTGTAATTCTCTTTTCCTTAGTATTGAATAAAAAAAAAAAAGCTTTTGACTTTTTTTTTTTAATGATGGAAACCTCTCAAAAGCAAAGTTACTAGACTCACTATCCACCTCTGTCACACAAATTTCATCCACACCAATGGGGTAAGACTCCGACTTTACTAGCGGGTGTGGCTCCAAAGAATTTTGGGACCAAGGAAATTTGAACCTTAAATTTAATAAGAATGTTACCAAAACCAAAGATTTTACCACTGGAGCCAACCCCTTGAAGTTAAGGTCTATTGGCTTTCCGTACTTTGAAGGTCAAGCCTTGTTATCTCATTCTCATCTTCTATTCATTTCCAATTTGCAGGCTAATGCTTATCATTTTTTAGCTGCGGACCTAAATGTGATACATGCAACTAATCTGTAACGTCACAACTGATATACAGCGATTATTTTGACCGATGAGTTTTTTTTTTTTAAGTGATTTAGACAGATGAGTTAAGCAACTTTGTTGTAGTTAATTATTTCAGGTGAGCAGAAGTTGTTTCCTAATATAAGCTTATCAAAGACGAATGCCTTTAACCCTTAATAGTTGACTCAGTTGATAAAAGCTTGAGACTTTGAGTGTTTCTCATGATCTTATAAGTTCTAAATTTATTGAGTGAAAATTGCCACTTGGAGCCTTCGCTCGGACAAAACACGCGACTCAACTGATCCATATTAAAAAGGATGCTAAACATAAATCTCGAGTTTACCTCACAATGGCAGGTACTCGAAGGGGGTGAGGGTTCCCGATATAAAAGAAAAAAAAAATGGATGCCCTTTACGCTTGAAAATAATTTTCGGTACGAGCCGAGGGAATTTTCTTTATATGAAGTTTGACCTGTAACTTGTTGATGTACTAAGATTTTGTCATTGCATTGGTCCTAGTCAACCATGTACATGAAGTTGAAAAAGCAGCCACACATATTGGATGAAAACTTTCTCTCTCAGTACACTTTTTTGAGCGTTTTCTTTGCATGTAATAATGGTGATATGGCAACTTTTACATCTTTAAAGCACCATTAATGATGGCTGTAAACACGTGGGCGGCTGTGATTGGCTCTTAGACACTTTGGTTTGCGTTTGGGCTTTGGATACCAAGAAGCATTATGCTCGGAAATGGAAGTTGAAGCTGCCAAGCTGCACCCTGGATGGTAAAGTCCCTTTTTATAAGGACGTTCAGTTCTTTCTCGCAAGGCCCCAACAAAAACATGTACAGGTGCGCGCACTTACATTACCATCACCACCACCACCCCCTATAACGACTACATTCTCATGATTAACTTGTTACATTATTTTAGAAAAGAGTAATGCTATTTAATAAGAGAAATGTTTATTATCTAACTTTTTTTTTTTTTTTTAATTTTATCCAACTCTGTATATGTTTATTTATTTATTTATTTTTATTTTTATTTTTTTAAGACTTTTCTTTTGTATTTGTGGGGCTTATCTTTGTCCACATATACAAATTAGATAAACTTGAAGAAAAAAAATTAGATAACAAGCCTTTTTCATTTAATAAACCGTTATACGATTGCCATATAATTAGATGACGTTGTAGCATTAAAATTTAGCCCTTAGTGAGATAAATATATTTTGGCCCCAAGAACTAATAGCCATTTTTTATTTAGCTCTATGAACTGACAGTTATGATATTTAGATACAACAAACTATAATTTTATTACAACTAAACCCCATGGCCTGGTTCGGCTACCCCCAGAGGTGGCTGGTGTATGGCTCGCTAGCCACCCCAGCACATGGGCGATGGCTCGAGCCACCCCCCATAGTTGGGTGGCTTGCGGCAAGCCTCATTTCCACTTTATTTTTTATTTTATTTTTATTTAGCCATTTTTATTGATTCATATGGTGGTTGTGCGGTGCTACCATGACAAGAAGAGAAAGACCACACAAATTTCCTCTAGGTGTCCGTGTATGAGCTTAAACAGAAAATGGAGAGAAAGCTCAAGGAAACAAGCCAAGAAGTGTTCTTACTATCAAATGGTAAGAAATGAAAGCATGGCGTAAGTTTATAAAGCAAAACCAAGTGGCCAAGATGACAAGAATAACCCTTGAAGTCGCCAGTCATGAAGGGGTAAAAGAGGGGAAGAAAAATGACTTAATTAACTTACTTTTCAAAGTCTTTAATTAGTTCAAAAGTCCAAGTCTTTGGCATTTTTGTTTTTCCACAAAGTCATCATTCTTTGATGACAAATAATGTCCAAGAATCCAAGTACATGTTGACAAGGTGGTCTGCCCTACATAGTAGTTTTTAAATAGTTTTAAACTTTTGACAACAGTTGGAAGACTTAAGATACCGCTTTTTAGGCGAACAGTCAATTGTCTCCGAATTGAATTCTGATTTCACCAAACTCAAGTGACAACATTATATTTACTAAATTGAGTCCATACATGTCCAATAACATATTGGTCAATTCCAAATTTAGAAATAAAACGTTAGTTAAAAGTCAATGAATTGACTTTTATTGAAATTCTATGACAACACGGAATTCCAATATAAGCACAATGGAGTTTAGTTTGGCTCAAGTCAACCATTTTTTAAAGAGAATTTAAAACTTGATGAGGAAGTTCTCAAACTTCTAAAGCATCTTTGAAACATTTATAAAAGTGAAATGATAATGTTTTCTCAATATTAATTATTCAGTTACATAATGAATTTAAGAGATTTAAAGTCCCTAGGTTTTACAATATTAGTGTTCAATCATCTCAAGTATTATCCCTTAACAAAAGCTCTAAAGCAATTAAGGGTTAAACACCACTACACCTTTAATTAACCCATTCAATGAGAAATCTAGGGTTTATAATCAAAACTCCCAAATCAACCTAACTCAAGAGAAAGCACTACACTTCTCTTAAAAATCTAATGCAACTGATAAGTGCTGAATGTTACACATTTAAGCCCCTTAATTCACATATGTTAATTTCTTAGTTTTCATTATAATATGATGTTTTGTGTTGTTTTTGTGTTTTCCCTTATTTTGTAGGTTTTGGAAGAAAAGAAGTCAATTTCATCAACTCAGGTTTAAAACACATGAACTATGCAAAGGTGTTGAGCATTTGACCTTTGTGCACTATTTTAGTCATAACTTTTAGCTCAAAACTCGGATTAAGGCAATGTCAAGTGCGTTGGAAAGAGGACTCAGAGAGGAACAAATCATTGCATCAAAGTTTTTACATTTAAGGTGCACTCGAGCGCCCAGACTGGCGATCGAGCGCCAGCTGCGATCGATCCCCATTTCCTAGCATTCGATTGCAATCGTGCGCTGGAAAATTCTGAAGTCAGTAGAATTGATATGGAAGGATGGTAATCCAATGCCAACTCGATCTTGGACTTCCTAGGGTGCACGAAATTGATTAAGATTGTTCCTAAACTCTATAAATATTTTCCTAAATCCTCCAAAACAAACACAAGCTTGAGGAGAAGAATCAAAAGCTTCAAAGAAGGGTTTTTCTTAGTTTTTCTTTAGTTTCAATTTTTCTTTGTTATTTTCTTATAATGATGATTTTCATTCAAATTATGTGTAACTAATACTTTAGTTAGGGCTCGATTGAAGCCCTAATCATGTCTCTCTAACGTTTCAATTTGCCTTGCTATAATTCTTGTCTTGATGCTTAACTTGATTATTTTCAGTTTTATTGAATTCCTCATGTGTTTATGCTTGATAATCGTATACATGTGGTACTGATTCGTTATTTAGGTCAATATGGATGTCCGAGTCCTGGGCCTAATAGAATAACAAAAGAATCCCATCATAGGTTCTTGGGATAGTTAACATGAAAGACCAGAATATATACCATGGTCTAGGTTTTAGTGTGTTTGTCGGTCTCCATGGATTTATATATGCTTTCTTGAGGAACAACTTAGTATACACCCATGCAATCTCTCAAGAAAGAAAAGAGTTAGAGTATACACCCATGCCTAATCTCGTTGTTTAGGGAGATCAATAGCTTTTGGAGTATACACCCATGCAGTTAGGTTGGCAAACATTGAGTATCTTGACATGATTGTAGCATTGTACATATTGTATTCTCAATTGAGTATGATTAGCGGTGGATATCGATGTCCTACCCTTTTATCTTATTATTTCAATTTTATCTTTTATCTCGTCTCATTCACAATATCTTTTTAAGAATTTTTTTAAACATATTTTACCAATCCTTGTGGGAATAATCTCGCATTTGCCGTTTATACTATCGTTTTGATCTTGTGCACTTGTGAGTAAAACGTGCATTTATTGACCTGTTTATTTAGGTGGGTATTTGTACAACAAATTTTTGGCGCCGTTGCTGGGGATTGCGTTAAATTGTGTTTTTAAAGTTTTTCCTTTTATTTTAAGCTATTTTGTTTCTGCTCTAAAAAAACAAATTCTAATTTTTTTTTTTTGAAGTTTTTGCAGAATTCAGTTCAGTTCTGTTGTAGCAGGATCGAGCTCCATAGACAAGGGATCGATCCACATCTGCGATCAAGCGCCCAATCCTAGCAATTGAGCGACACTCCAAACAACTGCGATCAAGCGCCCATTCCCTACGCTCGAGTGCCCTCTTCCAGACAGCAGCATTGAAGCTGCTATCCACTGCAAAATCTGATTTTTACCCATGCAAGGACATCGATATCAGAATTTAGTCGTTATTCCATACAATTTAGAGATCGAATGCACCATTCGACAATCTCGAAGGCCAAAAGAAGACTCCGAAGAAGAAGAGGAATTCGAAGTTGAGGAAAAGATGGCAGAAGCACACGTAGAAAATCAACCTGAGCGGAAGCCGATGAAGAGTTCTCTCATTCCACAAAATCTCAATCAACCTTTATGTATTGCTTTCCAACTGGCTGTACAGAGCAATTACAATTTGTTGCCTTACCTACTAAACATAGTTCTACACTAGAGAGGCACACCTACGAAGGACCCATATCTGCACATAAGATATTTCTTTGACCTATGCAAGATGCAAAATATCCATGGCCTATCCGCAGAAGGAATAAGGTTAATTCTTTTTCCTTTTTCCTTGAAAGATAATGCTAAACTGTGGTTAAATTCTTTGGCTGCAGGTTCAATCCACAATTGGGAGGATTTAGCCACAAAGTTCCTGAAAAAGTTCTTCCTAGCCCAAAAGACAAGGCAACTACGAAGGGAGATTCAAACCTTTCAGCAAAAAGACAGAGACCTTTTCTTTGAGGCATGGAGCACTTTAACGAGCTACTTCTCAAATGTCCACACCACAACTTATCGCAAGACAATCAGGTACAAGCCTTTTATGAAGGTTTAAATGACACCAACAAAAGTCTTATGGATTCAGCTTGGGGAGGGGTACTAATGGAGAAGAATAGTGAGGAGGCTATAGAACTTTTTGAGACTTTAAGCGAGAACTCTCAACAATTCTCATTCTGAGGGAGGTAAGGACTCAAAGGAAAGGGCGTGTATGAAGTCAATATTAGCAATGGAGTCCAAAATCAGATGGCTACTATGTAGATGAAATTGGACATGCTAGTGAAAGCCATGACTTCTCAAAATATCTCTCCTATTTAACAAATTGCACAAGTTAAGGTATGTGCTATATGTTCCCATTCTGACCATACCACTGAGACTTGTCCCATGTCTTCATTTACAGATTAGGAGCAAATGAACTATGTGGGACAGAACAATTTTCCTCAGAAGAATAATTCGTACTCCAACACTTATAATGCAAGGTGGCGAAACCACCCCAATCTTTCATGGAGCAATAATCAGAATGTGCGGAATCCACAAAGATGGTAAAGAAATTTCCAGCAGGGGAATAATTATCTGGCTCCACCACAAGTGATGCAACCCAATCCAGAGCAGAAAAAGAAAGATCTTGAAGGGGCCATACTCCAGTTCATTACCGCACAACAATAGACTAATGCTCAGAATAATCTTTCTATTCAAAAACTGGAAGCAACCATCAGCTAGGCCATTTAGAGATTGGAAACACAAGTGGGGCGGATGGCCAAGGAGATGAGCGAGAGGAAAAGAGGCGAATTTCCATCCCAAACAATACCAAACCCAAGAGGACATGAGCAGGTCAATTCTGTGACATTTCTTAGGAATGGTAAGGTTATTGATAACAAGGTGGGAATAGAAAAAGAAGTGGAAGCACCTCCAACAAAAGCCACAACCTCCAAGAAAGAAAAACAATTGTTAGATGTTTTTGAAACTTTAAAGAAAGCTAAAATCAATATTCCTTTACTTGATGCAATTAAACAGATTTCATCTTATGCCTAGTTCTTAAAAGATTGTTGTACTAACAAGAGAAAGTTTTAGGAGCATGAGCAAGTTGTATTAACCAAGTAGGTAAGTGTGGTTTTGTTAAGAACGTTACCACCTAAACCAGGTAGTTTTACTATCCCATGCAGGATTGGTGACAAACTCTTTGACCATACTTTGTTGGACTTGGGGGCAGGTATCAATTTGCTACCTTATGAGGTTTATCATAAATTGAGTTTGGGGGAGCTTCAAACAACCTCAATTACATTGCAATTGGCCAACAGAAGCATCAAGCAATCAAGAGGTATTTTAGAAAATGTCTTGGTCAAGGTAGATAAATTTATTGTGCCTGCTGATTTTGCTGTCTTGAATATGGAGGAATCACCCATGCCATTGTCCTTACCCATTATTTTAGGAAGATCCTTTATGAGCACTGTTGATACTAACACGTGTTAAAAAGGGTATTATAAGCATGAAAGTAAATGGGGAAAAGGTCGAGTCCAAGTTGTTTGATGCAATAAAGTTACCACAAGATAATCATGAGTGTTTCAATATTGGTGTGGTACAAAGTACTACTAAAAAATTTTTGCAAGAACACAACATTGCTCCCTTGGAGGTTGCCATGACTCATAGCCTTACAAAGCAAGAATTTGAGCCAAATCGTGAATGTGTTATCGACATCATTCATGCTATGCACTCCCTTGAAGCTTCTGCACATCATCTAAGAAGGTACCTACTTCCCTTTGAAACTCTTGTGCCTATTAATAGTACTCTTAATCCTTCTATTGTCAGGGCACCAGATTTGGAGTGGAGGCATGGTGCATATGAAAACGTTGAGTTGTACAAGAAAATAACCAAGAAATATCCTGATAAGCAGCTTGTTAGGAAGGAGTTTTATGTGGGATAGAAGGTGTTGATATACAATTTAGAATTAAGACTCTTTTATAATAAGTTGAAGTCTCAGTGGTATAGTTCTTATGATGTCACAAAAGTTTATCCTCATGGAGCTGTGGAGCCTATTGCAAGAAAAGAATCAAACTTTCAATGTGCATGGACATCGGGTGAAGCCTTACATGAAGATGGGTATTTAGTTTAGAGATGAAGATGTGGCCCTCCAATCTGTCCAACACATTACTTGAGAGTTATACGGTCTGGCTGAAGACAATAAACTTAGCACTACTTGGGAGGTAACCTAAGGAGAAATCAGTGGTATTGTTTTCTGTTTGTTTTTATGCACTAAAAAGCCATATCCTTTAAAATTTTGTGTTTGTTTTTAATTTTTGTTTTGTTTTCTGCTTATTTTTTAGTTTCTATTTTGTTTTCATGTGTGTAGTTTTCCTTTGTTTTGTTTTAGCAGTTTATTTTTCAGGAAAAGTGTGCTTGCATTCAAGTTTGAGGGTATGTTACAAGCCATACCTAGTCCAACCAGTTTTCTCATCTCCCTGGTATGATCTTTCTATTTTCTCTACACATTGAGGACAATGTGTAATTCAAGTTTAAAGGTATGAGAGACACACATATACTTTGTCCTTTTTAAAAAAAAAAAATTGCATATTCTTGCTATTCTTAAGAATTTGGTTGATCTGAAACTGTGATTTGAATTTCATTGGTAAACTTAGAATGTTGAATACATGATCATATGATTAGGATTCTAGGTCTTGTTACTTACTTTTAGCATCTGAGCATTCATTTGTTTCAATTCAAATTGCCACGAGCACATTAACACATAATTTGTGAGGTATGACATGTGAATCTAATTGTGTACGTTTTAACATCTTGGGTGAAGTTGGGTGACTTGTTGGATGGATACCTTGGCATATGTTAAAAAAATAAAAATAAATAATAATAATAAAAAAAAAAACAATAGTCATGGCTAAGGCCAATTCTGTAGCCTTTTTGACTCGAGTTAGTAAGCATTAGAGGTGTCTCCATACCTAATGCCCTAAAGCCATCTAGTTTGAGAGCATTGGCCTAACACTCATTACAAGGGTCAAGCTTAAGAAAATTGCACTAATTTAAGTTCTGTAGCATTTTTTACTTGAGTTAGTAAGCCTTAAGGGTGTCTCTACACCTAGCACCCTAAAGCCATCTGATTTGGGAGCGTTGGCCTAACTCTCGTTACAAGAGTCAATTAGAAAGCTTAAAAGAATTGAGCATTGCACAGCCTGACCAAAAAAAAAAAAAGAGGAGAAAAAAGAAAAAAAAAGACTCTTATTGTTATGCCATGGTTGTTCAATCTGATGAGGATCCTAGTGATCTTTGAGACATTGAGTCATTGCACATCAGAAATAATTTGAAGGCTCATAATTATGTGTTTGTTCACTTTACACTGAATTAAACTTGTGAAATCTCAGCCTGTCATTTGTGAGTGGTTAGACTTTGGAATTCCAAATCATTTTGAAGATGAAGTTTATCCTTTTAAGCTTGCTAATGAATGAGAATCATTGCTTTTTGTGACACTTTAATCTTGGGGATAACATGAATTGTGCATAATGTTTATGGGTATCATTCCTGTTAAATCCTCACGGGACTTCATTCATCCTACTATGAATGCCAAAAACTTGTTGTACAAATATCCACTTAAATAAATAGACGAATAAATGTACGTTTTACTCGCAAGTGCACAAGATTAAAACGATAGTATAGACGGCAAATACGAGATCATTTCCATGATGATTGGTAAAATATGTTTAAAAAGAAATTCCTAAAAAGATATTGTGAATGAGACAAGATAAAAGATAGAATTGAAATAATAAGATAAAAGGGTAGGACATCAACATCCACCGCTAATCATACTCAATTAAGAACACAATATGCACAATGCTATAATCATGTCAAGATACTCAATGTTTAAGGTTAATTATCAATACACAACTAATTAACCCAATCTTTAAGAAGCTTTAGGGTTCAACATCAAAATCCCCAAATTAACCCAAGTCAAGAAAATCTATGGTTTCAACTCATACGTTTGATTGATGGAGAAATCGAAGTTCCACTCGAAAATATCCAATCGAAAGCTTGGGTATTGTGTAGAACCCTTCCTCACACAAAAATCCTAAGTAAATTCCAAGGGTAAAGTATCATTACCCAAACATTTAACCTAACTTGTAGAAAATCTAGGGTTTAGCTTCATATCTTAGATTAATGGAGAAAAATGAATTCCAAGACCAAGAATCTCCTTCAAGCTTAGAAAATGAAGTAGAACTCCTCCCTTAAGCTCCCAAGCCTTCAAATGGAAGATGCCCACAAGGAGAGGGCGTGAGACGACTAGAGAGATGAGAAAAAATGAGACAAATGGGAGTGCATTCGTGAAATCTCATGAAGGGATAAGATATTTATAATTTGACTCAGCTCGTATGCAATTCATCCAAACGCCCATTGCAGACAAACCTCTCTGACTCATCTCGTATGCAACTCGATCAAATGCCTATTGCATACAGACCTCTCTAACTCACCTCATATGCAACTCGCCTAAATGCCTATTTTATCTGATGTAGGACAGACTGTCGAGCCTAAGGTAAAAGAGAAATTACCGTCGGGTCCTCTCAATACCAATGAGATCAATTAATTCATTTTTTATGTGTTGAATGCCAACGAGATTGATTCTTTTAGGATCATAACATATATCATATTAATAAATCAAATGAAGAAGATCCAAGCAAGAAATGATAGAGTCAACTACTAGCTGTCATCCAAGAACGAAAGAGTTGACTGATTGATTATGAAAATTTCTAGCATAATCCCTAAACTAATTTTCTTAATTTCCTTTAAAATGTTTCCATATTTAGGTTTGTGTAGCTATCAAGTATTTTCATAATTACTATATTTTGTTTATTTTTCATTCTTAGAATATTTTACCCTTTTGTAGTTTTAGGGTGTTATTATAAATACAGATCAATTGTAATGGAATAACCAGTTTTTTTCCATCAATAAGAATATCAGTTTTCTTGTCAATGTATGTGTTGATTTTGTGTGTTGAGAACACAATTTCTCTTTCACGTCTATCTCTTTCGCTACGTCAATTGGTATTAGAGCCTAGACTATCCTGATCTAATGGCAAACGATGAAAACGTAAGCAACCACTCTGACGACAAAGAATGTGGAGTGCAAGCCCTTTGGGCAGTCGTTCGTACTCATGAATGGCAATTTAACCATATTGAATGCGAGTTGCGAGAGATACGGCAAGCCATCACAGGTCTTGGGTTTGGGGGCAACATGAACCATGTTCCCAACCAAAATTGCGCCAATGAAGAGGCTCGTGGTCATCCAGGTAGAAATCGTGGCCTTGAACCTCGACGGAGGCCCCAAGCCTTCGAAGAGCTGTCTAGTGAGGATGAATTTGAAGACTTCGAAGAGGAGGAGGACGGCAGTCCAAGGAAGAAGGAAAACCCCCACAACTTTTGGGTCAAGATTGACCTTCCTTGTTTTAATGGCCATCTCCACGTCGAGAATTTTCTTGACTGGATTCTCGAGGTTAAGAACTTCGATTATATGCAGATTCCAAGAGCACAACAAGTGAAGCTAGTGGGATACAAACTACGTGGTGGTGCTTTAGCCTGATGGGAACACACGCAGAGTAATCGGCGGAGGCAAGATAAGCAATCGATCTGTACGTGGCTTAAGATGAAGAGACTGATAACTCGGTTCCTACCACCAAATTTTGAGCAAATCCTATATCAACAATATCAAAACTATCGGGAAGGATCTCGGTCTATTACCAATTATACGAATGAGTTCTATTGGCTGGATTTGCCAAATAACCCTTCGAAGATGGAAGGGCAGCAGGTTGCACAGTATGTCGGTGGGCTACGACTAGCCATTCAAGATCAAGTCACCCTACATACCATCTGGACACTATCAGAGGTGGTCAACCTAGCTATGAAGATTGAGATGCAGCTAGTACGACAAGCCTTAATATCACAACCCTTCAAACAGGTGGCAAAGACAGTGGAGTCCCATACACCATTCAGCCAGTAACAAACTCAAAAAATCCAGTGGTCACAAGGAGAGAGCAGTGGTATCCAAGCACCTAAGGGCGCTACCTCCCGATCTCAATGAAAGGGCCCCAACAACAGCAACCCATATGTCTACCCAATGCGAGGTAAATTTTTTCGTCGTGGCTAACCGGGTCATCGTTGAAACTAATGCCGAGCCCGGTGGTCAGTGAACATGGTGGAGCAGGCAGACAAAGACGGATGCCCATCCCAAGAGGCCGATGGGACGGGGGAAGAGGATTTCAAAGAGTATGCCGGTGGGAGTTTTTAGAGGGTGAAGACGGGGAATTTTTCAATTGCATCGTCCAACGGGTGTTGCTCACACCAAAACAAGAAGAGAAGACGCAACGGCATAAAATGTTCAAGACTCGTTGCACCATCAACCAAAAAGTGTGCAATTTGATAATTGACCGTGGGAGTTGCCAAAACATCGTCTCTAACGCCCTTGTAGAAACCTTACAGTTGAAGACAGAAAAGCACCCAAACCCCTAAAAGATTAGTTGGATTAAGAAGGGAACCGAGATGCGGGTACCTGATCCTTGTCGAATCCCTTTTTCTATTGGTAAATCTTATAGAGATGAGATTACTTGTGACGTTGTGGAGATTGACACCTGTCACATACTGTTGGGGAGGCCATAGCAATATGACGTGGACGCCATGTATAAGGGATGTGGCAACACATACCTATTCTGATGGCACGGGTGGAAGACATCCCGCCCTCTCCCCAATGCAACTACGGCGGGCAAGATGTCTTTTCTCACCGTCAGTAAAGGATAGTTCAAGGAAGATATGAAGACAGCCAAAGAGTTCTTGTCGTTGGTGGTCAAAGGCAAGGAAGAGGCACAAACTGCAGTCGTCCCAGTAGTAGTACATCAGTTGTTAGAGGAATTTGGGACGTCGCACAAGCCGAATTACCAATTGGATTGCCCCCAAGCGAGACATTCAACACCACATTGATTTAGTGCCAGGCGCAAGCCTTCCCAATTTGCCACACTATCGTATGAGTCCCGACGAGCATAAAATCCTTCAAGATCAAGTGGAAGACCTTATCTGCAAAGTTTTACATGGGAGAGCATGAGTTGATGCATAGTAGCTTCATTGCTCGTACCAAAGAAGGATGGAAGCTGACAGTCGCGCTATCAATAAAATTATGATGAAGTCGTTTCCCCATTCCATGGTTGAACAACATGTTGGACATGCTGGCAGGAACCAAGGCCTTTTCTAAACTTGACCTTCGCAGCAACTATCATTAGGTCAGAATCTAGCTGGTAGATGAATGGAAGATGGCTTTCAAGACAAAAGAGGAATTGTACAAATGGCTGGTGATGCTATTTGGGCCATCCAATGCGCCTACCCCATTCATGCACGTGATGCACAAAGCCTTAAAACCCTTCATTGGTAAGTTTGTTGTTGTATATTTTGATGACATTTTAATTTATAGTCGGTGTAACGTCCCGACAAAATCATTTAACTTGTAAATGACTTAAAGGTTTGCCTCCCATCCTTAACCCCTCTACCAGGTTAAAACTCAAGGATCATACACTCTTAAAAGGGTGAGAGTCTACAGCAAAAGACTTTTCACTTATAAAGAGCAAAGATAGCAACTAATACCCACAATAAAAGAATACCAGAATAGCAAAAGAAACATAACCATAATATCATAAATACCATAAATATTGATATCTCTAAAGTATGGTCAGAAGACTAGTCATCAAAATACCATAAAGATTACAATCTAAAACTTAACATAACATCAACAACAAAATCACAGATCCTCCTGTGCGAGATAAAGCTTGTAAATCATATCGATCATTTCATGGTAGGGGTCGCCGCCTGTGTGTCATATCCTACCCAGCTAAACTGGTTCTAGCTTATCAAAGATCACTCGAGAGACATCTTCCAACTGAACTAAATGGCTCCCATAAACTACCATCGTCTACGCTAGCTATCAAGTTGCATAAGATCATAGGTGGAAAAGATACAAGAGTAAGTCCATGACTTAGTGAGTAATAATGCACATGTTATACTGGTCATCATTTGTGAACTCAGTTTATAAATCACAAGCATTGTTATTCTCAGTTTATAACATAAACATGTCGTGATGATGTAATATATAATACATGATATAATCAAGAACATGTGATATGTTAACAACATGGTCTACCCAAGATATTACCCTTTCTCAACAAGGTTTGCCCGTCCAAAAAGATTTCTGGTACAACTCCGATGCCCCCGACATTACACAAACATATCATCTTATACTAGCAGTCAAACCGAGTCCGACCTTAGGTAGCCCACACTGACTAATAAAGCCGTAACGGTGACCCCACTTAAAGAATGGTGCGTTGGTCATTAAACTTAACCATTGGATCCAAGGCCCTCATCATAAAAGAAAACTTTTGACCATAGAATCAAACCGTAATAATAGTAAGTCCATGGCTGTTCTACCGCACGTACCAGTGAACCATGTCATACGATGCACATTAATCTTTGCATCTTTTCTATGCATGCTTTTCACAACTCATTATTTCATTATCTTTATTAATCACAACCGTTTTCACAAATAAAGTTCACAGTTGAGCATAAATACGTATTTCATAAGAGTTGTAAACATGCATGTTTCATATATCAAAATAGTCATGCTATGCAGAAAAATATTACAATAATAAGAACTCATGTGAGTTGTTACTCACTTGTGTCGTAGGGATCAATTAGGTACTCTTTCACAAAATCTTCAGCCTCCGAATCTAACAAATGACCTTACCATTAGTCTTATGCCTTGAGTTAAACAAGTCCTAGGCTTTTAATAACCTAAAAGGACATTCTGTCCGAGCACCAAACGTTTGACCAAAAGGGTCAAACGTTCCAAACCCGTACATCAAACGTTTGATGAGGTCCAGAAACTCATTCTAGGACAAATCTCGGTCCTTTCTTGATTCAAACTCCTTCTAAGGTCTCCTAAAGGTCTAACCAGAGAAATAAAGGGTCTCACACTTTAAAAATAGGTGTTTGAGGTATCAAACTCCTTAAACAACACAAAACCAACACAAACTATCTAAACCTCAAATGATCAAGACCAAAACTAAATAACACATAAACTAAGACTCAACGTCATCCAAACAATGTAATAGCAAATAAATAACAACAAAGAAACAAACTAGGCTAAGATAGATACCTCCAAAGCCAAAAAGCCTTCTCCTTCTCCAAAGACTCCTTCTCACACACTCACAATATTCTCTAGGCCCCAAGGCACGAGTGAACAGTGAAATGATGGGTGAGGGTTGTATTTATAGAGTTAGGAAGTCTGGTTAAGAACTATTGGGTTTGAGGTTCATCGAATGTTCTATGTATAACATCGAACGTTTGATGTACTATTGCCCAACGGTCTTTGGGTTTCTACCAAACGTTTGATAAAAGCATCGAACGTTTGATTAAAGCACATCAAACGTTGCATAAAAACATCGAATAATTGATACTGGCTGACATGCGCACTAATCGAAAGTTTTCACGTGAACAATGCATCAGGAGACTTATCAAATGTTTGATCCTCACCATTGAACGTTCCATTAGCACATGAACGTTTCATAGAATTCTCCAAACATTCTATGGGTGTCCAAAGCTCCAAAATAAGTCCTAAAACTTGTTAAATCTTTGGGGCATTATAGTCGGAGTGAAGATAAGCACATGGAGCAATTGCGAGAAGTTCTATAGGTATTGCAAACCAAAAATTTGTACATCAATTTAAACTAGTGTATTCTCCTCACGGAAAAGCTATTGTTCTCAATTTGTCATGGGTGTCAATGGCATTCATGTGGATGAAGAGAAGGTCTGAGAAATTCAAGAATGGCCAACACCAACAACCGTTGGTCAGATCTGTAGCTTCCAAGAGCTAGCCACTTTCTACCGACGGTTCACAAAGAACTTCAGTAGCCTCCTGGCTCCAATCATCGAGTGCATGAAGAAAGGGCAATTTCGATGGGGAGAAGAGCAGCAAACTAGTTTTTCTGTGGTTAAAGAGAAATTATCCTTAGTACCTGCCCTTGCCTTTCCGAGCTTTGATAAACTCTTCGAGGTAGATTGTGATGCATCAATCATCGACATCAGAGCTGTGTTGTCACAAAAAGGGAGGCCCGTCGAATTTTTAGTGAAAAAATGAATGAAGCCCGAAGGAAGTGGATGTTGGGGATCACATGTAATTTATAAAACATACAAACGTCATCATGCATAGCGGAAAAATAAAAAGCATGTGATCGTAGCATACTTCAAGAGGAAACATAGCATTTAATTATTCTAGACAATAAGAGAAACAAGTTTGTTGTTACTTACAAATCGTGTGGGCCTCATTTAGGCATTTAGAAATCTTTGCATGAGGCTTTGAATCATTCTTCATGCTTCATGTTGATGATCTTCAAAGGTTGAAGAACAATGCCAAGAACACCAAGAACTTTAAGAACCTTCGAAGAACACGACGAACGCGAAGAACGAAGAACAAAGTTCTTCAAACTTCAGATCATCTTCTTGATGGCTGAATATGACTATGAGTGTGGACTCACAATTAGAAGCATAAAACTCTCTTGAATATTTTTCAACACCCTCAACTAAATTCTCACTCAATGTTGATACTTTGTGTAGTAGTATCTCTTGATGTAATGGTGTGTCTTGTGCTTCTTATGATCCTTTATTTATAGATTTAGGTTTACTTGGAGAGAAGGTGGAGAAAATTTTAGAATCTAATTATGGTATGGAATTGAAAAATAAAATTAAATCAAAATCCTAGAAAAATAGGATTACAAGTCACTAGAGGATTTCTCCTCTAGTGGCCGTCGGCCAAGGGGGAGAGAATTCTCTCCCCTTGGCCGACTTATGGCCATCGGCCATTGGGGGGGNTTAAATCAAAATCCTAGAAAAATAGGATTACAAGTCACTAGAGGATTTCTCCTCTAGTGGCCGTCGGCCAAGGGGGAGAGAATTCTCTCCCCTTGGCCGACTTATGGCCATCGGCCATTGGGCGGGGGGGGGGGAGAAATCCTCCCCATGGTCGTTTATGGAGCTAGGGTTTATCTCTAGCTCCTTGTCTCCCTTGGACTTTAGCATTGGCCCCTTGGTTTTACCCCTTTGGCTCAATGCTCCTTTCCCTTTGGACCAAGTCTAAGAATTAATTCCTTTGGCCCAAAACTCTCCACAAAAGGCTCTTAGAAATAAATTTTCTTAGCTCTAGTTTTTAATAAAATAAAATAAGCTTGAATAAAAATTTAAAGCTTAATTTTATTTAAATAAAAACAACCTATATATAAATCCTTAATAAAATAACTGGAGAACATATTTACCTTAGTCAATTTACATCACCTTAAGAAGGGACCTGAAGGAAAATAGAATTAGCTATTTAGTCCCTTGTGAAATCTTGTCACTAAATAACTCATCACACCTAACTAAAATCACAAATGATTCCACTAAACAAATGTGACTGAACTCTAATTCATATTTTGATAATATACAATTAATCATTCGTGACATACTTATTAAACATAATACCCCTCCATGGAACTCACTTCATAGTTAAAATAAAGATGATTAACTGTCACTTTGTTACACTATATCTTTTTTCTTGAGTCATCCTGGATCCGAACTTCATGTTTTATCTCATTGTACCCTGTGAGATTCATCTCACCCTTGTACTTTCGTTTCAAGTAAATTCCACCGAAACCTACTCAGGCTTGAGATACAAAATAAAATATTCTTATCAATCCTAAAACAAGGGAAAGGTTCATTATCTCTTTGTTTAACCAACATAGGATTTGGATTCCTTCTTGAAGAGAGATCTTCCACAATGCTTCATGTCTATCACCCAATGCATGGAGATGTTGACCAAGTCAACTGGTCCTCACTCTATAATACATCAAAGTGATATTCACTCAGACATCTGGTTCACTAACTTCTCAGGATTAAGAGTAATAGTTATAAGTTGTTGTGCACGTATATTTATTCTTTCTGATAGTTATTAGAAAGATCAATGACTCACGTGGTCAAGTTCAGTGTATAGCCCTGTATTTATTCCACCTTGCTATTACATTATCATATCAACCTCAAGTCTATTCCCGCTTCACTGGATCAAGATAGATCACCATAGTTGACCATGATATAGTCTAGGGTAGAATGCCCAATTCTACCTTATGACTACGAACCATAAACACTTTATAGATTACAAGAATCCTTTGACTATGATCTTCCTGTGTGTTAAAATACTTTACTCACGCCATAATCAAATACAATGTAACTTAAGGACCTTTATATACATATATCGGGTAAATATTTGAACACATATGTTATATAAACCATAATGGATATGCCCAATGTTCTATAATCAATCAAGGAATAATCAATTAATATTCATTACAACAAATATAATCCTATGATCAACTAGAGTTTTGGACACCAATTCCAACAATGGACTACTTATGAGCTAGAATTCTATGTAGTCACTCGAGCATTGAAGCATTGGGAGCATTATTTGGTCCAGTGGGAGTTTGTTTTGTATAGCGACCACCAAGCGTTAAAATTCGCCAAAACTCAAAATAGTCTAAACCGAATACACACTTGGTGGATAGCTTTCATGCAAAAGTTTACCTTTGTGCTCAAGCATAGGTCGAAGCAGCAGAATAAAGTGGCTAACGCCTTAGGCCGACGAGCGGCCTTTCTCGTGACATTACGATCCTATATCGTAAGCTTCGAACACTTAAAGGGTCTGTATGTAGAGGATGACGACTTTCACGAAGTATGAGAGAAGTGCATGTCCAAACAATTGGCGGCCGATTTTCACATTCAAGAAGGGTACTTGTTCCGTAGTAATTAGCTATGCAATTCCTCGAATATCCCTGCAGGAACAAATCTTGCGGGACCTACATGGTGGGGGATTGGTTGGTCATGTCGGACATGATAAGACCATCATCGTGGTGATCGATTGTTATTACTGGCCTCAAGTAAGGCTTGATGTCGGCAAGTTTTTGCAAAAGTGTCTCATGTGCCAGACAGAGAAGGGCCAAGCGTAAAACACTTTGCTGGTGCCTGAAAACATATGGGAAGACCCTAAGTATGGACTTCGTACTCGGGCTACCAAGGAGTCAACGAGGTATGGATTCTATTTTTGTCGTGGTTGACAGATTTTCCAAAATGGCAAACTTTATATCTTGTAGGAAGACCTCGGATGCATCCCACATAGCCAATTTGTTCTTTAGAGAAGTCGTTTGACTACATGGAGTGCCCAAGTCCATCACGTTTGACCGAGACATCAAGTTCCTCAGTCAATTCTGGGTAACTTTGTAAAGGAGGCTTGACACATCACTCACGTACAATAGCACATGCCTTCCACAAACCGACGGTCAAACGGAGATGACCAATCGAACTCTAGGAAACATGCTTAGATGCGTCTCGGGAGACAAGCCAAATCAGTGGGATCTTAATCTTCCTCAGATAGAGTTTGCATTCAACAATATGTGCAACAAGTCTACGGGCAAATCACCATTCGACGTTGTCTACATCAAACCTCCTAAGCATGCTTTGGATTTGGTCCCAATTCTGAAGCTCCCAAGGTTGAGCTTAGTTGCCAAGAATATGGCTAAACGGGTTCAGCAACTTCAAGCGAACATACGCCTAAATATAAAGCAATCAAATGATAAGTACAAGGCAACAACAGATAATAAGCAGCGAGTAAAGATTTTTCAAGAAGGCAATTAGTCATGGCAGACCTACACAAGAATCGTTTTCCCGTCGGGACTTATGGAAAATTGAAGAGTCGCAAGTATGGGCCATTTAGAATCACAATGAAGATCAATGAAAACGCTTCTGTTGTGGAACTTCTAGACGACATGTCAATTTCGAACACCTTCAATGTACCTGACTTGTTCGAATATCATCTAGATGACCCGTTATACGCGAACAATAACTTGAGGTTGAGTTTTTTCTTAAGTAGAGGAGACTGATGTAGGATAGGCCGTTAGGCCTAAGGTGAAAGGGAAATTACCGCCAAGCCCTCTTAATATCGACGAGATTAATTTATTCATTTTTGATGTGTCGAACGCCAGGGGGATTGATTCTTTTAGGTTCATAACATATATCATATTAATGAATCAAATCAAGAAGATCTAAGAAAGAAAGGAAAGAGTCAACTACCAGATGTCATCCAAGAATGAAAGATTCGACTGATTGATTTTGAAGATCTCTAGCGTAATCCTTAAAATAATTTTCTTAATCTCCTTTAGAATATTCTCATATTTAGGTTTGTGTAGCTATCAAGTATTTTCATAATTATTATATTTTTGTTTCTTTTCCATTCTTAGAAGACTTTACCCTTTTGTAACTTTAGGGTTTTACTATAAATTCAAATCAATTGTAATGGAATAATCAATTATTGCCATCAATAAGAATATCAGTTTTCTTGTCAATGTGTGTGTTGAGAACACAGTTTCTCTTTCATGTCTATCACTTTTGCTTCATCATTATCATTTTGTGAACTAAATTTATAAATCACAAGCAGTAATGATATTAGTTTTGAAGTAAACAAGTCATGATAATGCAGTATATTTATAATACATGATAAAGCAAGAGAACTTGTCATATGTTAACAATATGGTCTACCCAAAACATTAACTCTCTCTCAACAGGGTTTGCGTGTTCTTGTAAGAACATCTGGTACAATACAATTGCTACGGATATTACACAAACATACCGTCTTATACTAGCAGTCCCACCTCGGATGAACCACATTACTAGCAAAGCCATAACAATGAACCCATCCAAATAATTGTGCGTTAGTCACAAACATTTACCATTGGATCTAAGGCCCATCACATCAACAAACATTTCCTGTGAGTTCTAAACATGCATATTTTGTACATAAAATAATCATGCTTATGCGGAAAAATAACAATAACAAGTATCTATGTGAGTTTTACTTGTATCGTAAGGTTCCACTGAAAGGTCCTCTGAATAATCTCCAAACTCCAAATCTGTGAAAAGACCTTATTATTAGTTGGTGTGCTGTCGTAGGCAACCAAAAATAAAACTAATATTCCTAAAAATACCTGTAGTAGTGCAAGTAAGGATCGTTCCCACGAAGAGTATTCAGCCTAGTTTTATACTTCGTGAACAAGGATAAGGGGGTTTAAGTATAACGAAAACAATTTTAAGAAAGAACAATTTAATTTAAAGTATCAAAATCAATCAAAAGAACAAACCTTGGTCGAAGTCAACATCCACCATCGGAATTTTACAACTGATCATCGATGCAAGCATATGTTAATTCATACTTTGAATATTCATCGTTGGAATTATTATCCTATCTTTCCTTAGTCGTAGTTAATTAGAAAACAAACGATCTAATTAACCTTAACTACTAACCAACCC
>FXXK01001644.1:90332-112832 GCA_900184695.1 Betula pendula | reverse complement strand
TCACAGTTTTATTGATTCTGAGGCTTCCGTTTCCTTCAACCAATGATGAAAGTTTAGCTACGCAGAGCTATAATGAAAACTCAAAGGATCCGTTAGAGAAGAGGGGAGAAAAAAGAGTCTTCTTAGTTTTTCTGATTCCCCTCTCCTTTAGACACGTTTATACTCCTAATTAGAAGCCTACAAGATCTCCTAAAGATATTCTAACTGTTATCCTAAAATAACAATATCCAAATCTGATTAATTAAGGAAAATATTAAAAATAAAATAGAGTCCTAATATAACTAGGAAAGTGGTGTTTCCAGCTGTAATTTTCGTGCACCATCTCTGCTGGTTTCTGCAGATTAGAATAGCATGCTAAGGAATGTTCTAGAACATAAACAGTGCAGGTGCCGTAACTTCAAGCCCGATTTCGACCTTGATTCATTCAGTATCTCTCAAAACTCAAAACATTAAAGTTGTAGATCTGTTTCTTGGTGTTTCATAGCATCTTGAATCATCTCAATCGGAGCTCGGATGAGAGAGTTATGCCCAAATTACGAAGTGATGTCGAAATTGTCCAGAATCGCCCAATTAGCTTTGTTTTGCATTTAATGCCTCAAATTGTATCCTAAATCAAAATAAAAGAATAATGAGTACATTTAGACACCAAATAAGTATAAAGACTAAACATTAAGAGAGAAAAATATGACATTTTGCATTCTCATCATTAGTCTTATACTTAGACTAGTCAAATTTTAGGACTCTAAACGAATCAAAAAAAGGTTTTTGCCCTAGCGCCGAACATTTGACCGGAGGGGTCAAATGTTCCATGCCCGAGTCGAATGTTTGACGAGGGCAAGTCGAACGTTTAGCCTACGTCAAAAACTCATGCTGGGCCATAACTTCATTCTAACTTATTTCTAACACATCCTAGGGCCTTCCTATGGTCTCTTATGCAGCAAGGGATCGTAATAATGTTCCCATGCAGGGCTTGGTATGTTAAACTACTAAAGAAACATTAAAATATCGTTACCCTAATACTTAAGCAAAAACTACACAACTTAAGGTACAAGGTTATCTAGATAGTATAAAAACAACATAATAACTGTATTAAATGAGCTAGGTTGAGTAGGTTATCTCCTTGGGAAGTGAGGGACTAATACCTCCTCCTTCCTCTTCAAACTCTTTCTCTCTCACACACACACAAGGAAATTGAGCTTCAAGGGCGAAAATGTGCTGAATGTGAAGAGGGGGTATTTATAGGGGTGGAGACATCTAGGTAAAGACTGAAAGGTATTTTTAGTTTTTGGTGCATAATGAATGTTTGAGGTATGGTGTCAAACGTTCAATGTACTATTACCTAGAGGTCCTAGGATTTTCATCAAACATTTGGGTACAATGTCAAACGTTTGATGTACAGTCTAACACACATGTTGGACGTGTGACCTGCTGTGAACAGTGCATTGTGACAAATTAAACATTTGAGTTACCATCGAACATTCCCTGCTGACATCAAATGTTAGGTTTGTCAAGTCGAACGTTTGATGGGCCGAGAAAAATCTAAATTTGCCCATAATTCCTCTAAACCTTGTTTAATCATTTTGTAACACCCCAATAAAATCATTTAACTAGTAAATAAGTTAATGGTTCGCCTCCCAGCCTTAGCCCTCCCAGGTTAAAACTCAGGGATCATACACTCTCAAAAGAAAATAGAGCATCTACAGTGGAAATCTTTTAAACAAATAGAGATAGCAACTAGAGAACCATAAAAGAATATACCAGAATAAAAGCAACATCTCATAGCATCATAACCTTAATTTTCTCAAAAGTATGGCCGAAGGCTGATCATGACAAAATACAGGTTTAAGCAGATAACAACATAGTCTAATCTTCAAAAGGTAGAGCATGTAGACAATGTCTATCATGTCCTGACGAGACTCCTTACTAGCTTTCCACATGCTGCTCAACCACACATGGTTTAACTCTTCAAAGATGATCCTGAGTATGCCTTCCATCTGCACCATATCCCTCGAATGATCTGTCATTGTCTATGGTATCTATAAAACAACCCATGTTTTATAGGCAGAAAAGATATAAGTGTAAGTCTACTATTTAATGAGTAATAATACACATAGTATACAGGTTATCGTTGTGAACTCAGTTTACAAAAGAGGTATGCAGTGTATTCCATTTTGTAAATCATGGCATGAGAATATACTATAAGATATATGATAATGAGCATGTCATATGTCAACAATATGGTCTACCTGAAACATTCTCCTCTCTCAATAAGGTTTACGCGTCTTGAAGGACTTCTGGTACAATTTCGGTGCCCCAGACATTGCACAAACATACTATCTTATACTAGCAGTCCAATTGAGTCCAATCTTGGGTGGCCCGCACTGACTAGCAAAGTCGTAACAGTGACCCCACTCAAAGAATGGTGCACTAGTCACAAATCTCTAACCAATGAATCCATGGTACACACACAATAATAAATAACTGGACCATAGGGTTAACTTGTAATAATGGTAAGCCCATGGCCATTGTTCCAACCAATGAATCCACGGTACACACACAACAATAAATAACTAGACCATAGAGTTAACTTATAATAATGGTAAGCCCATGACCATTGTTTCGTTGAAGACGGTACACCATATCATACGATACACTTTAATCTCTGAGTCTTTTATATGCATGCTCTTTATATAACTCATCATTTCGTTATCTTTGTTAATCACAATCATTTTCACAAATGGAGTTCACATTTCAGTATAAATGAACATTTCATGAGGGTTGTAAACATGCATATTTTGTATATAAAAAATAGTCATGCTATGCGAAAAATAATAACAAGTATCTATGTAAATTTATTCACTTGTGTCGTAAGGATAGACCAAATAGTCTTCCAATGGATCTCCAACCTCTAAATCTGAAAAAGTATCCTTCCCTTATTCTAAAGCTAGGTAGAAATCACTTATAAGCCTTAATCACCAAAAAATTGACATTTTGCCCAAGGTACAAACGTATGTATATAATACACGAACGTATGTGTAACACACGAATACATGTGTATGAACGTTCCTGGCATACTCATAAACGTTCCTTTATCGACCAAAAAGTTGTTCATGGTTTGTTAGGCCCTTCTAAACCTCCAAGAGTGCTTCCTAGGTACTGAATAAGGCCTTTAAGGTCAAAAAATATAAACTATGGCAAACATGCAAACTAATGAATGGCTAACTATGTAAAGCCATAGTAAATCTAGGGTTTCAAGCTCAAAACTCTAAGGTCTCAAACTAAGGACTTAAACCCACCAAATAACTCTAAACCAGAAACTAAAAGCACGAAAATAAAGTCATAACCTTAAACAAAACAGAGAAAAACGAGTTAAGATACAGAGGTTACCCCACACAAAGAACAAAACTCAATGGTTCCCCTTCGTCAAGAATCTCCCTCACCCACTCACACTAATAAGAGGCAAACAAAAATAGGTCAAAAATGTGCTGAAGGTTTGAGGTATGAGAGGTATTTATAGAGTTGGAACATTTGGGTAAAGAATGCTAGAAAAACTCAAAATCTGGGCTGCACAAACGTATGTAGCTTTATACGAACGTTTGTGTGTCCTTCACTGACACTCACACCAGGTGCATGGCCTGCTATGCGCACAGAGATGAACAGTGCAAAATGACATAGTCATGAACGTATGTTACTTTATACGAACGTATGTGTGTATTGTATACACGAACGTTTTTGCCTTTACACAAACGTACGTATAATTAAGAAAAATCCAAAAATCTAGCTTTTAGGCAATCTTCTCATCCTATAAACCCTAGTCATTGATATCCTAACTTTGATTAATCTTTCGGGATATTACACATTTGGGGTATTACAGGGACACATTTAACCAATGCTTTTTGTGTAGTGTGAACAATTCACCAGCGAGCTTAAGACCTTAATTTTGTAAGGAAGTCAAGCTTTTAACTAGGAACCACCACTGGTAGATAGACTCGTCTCACAAACCAAAAGTCAAACCTTAAGTATACTAGGACCTAGAGACACTTATACAAATACTTTCCCTTACTCACAACACCCACTTGTGTCTAAATCCATCACTTGACTTTTTTCATAATGATTTAAACAATGGCTTTTTTTATAAAGACTTATGACACAATTTTTTATGTTCAGTGCTTACCTTTTGCCCTTGCTTCTAAACATTGGCTTTTACTGTCATGGATATATGCTTTATGATGTAGGGAGAAATAAGTATGAGATATTGTCCTAGGTTCAACTAGTGTGTGGTTAATTTGGTCCATAAAACAATGTCTTACCCCCACACATGATTTCTCATGAAACACTCACACATGCGGTCAAGCTCAACTTGTAAAAATTAGTATGTGCCTGAAATGCAAGCCAAGGCTAAATATGTAACATCAAATATGCACATAACAACACATAATCCATCATCAATTATGATTCCCATATATAAGTCACACAACATGAATTTCAATTGTTATTTAATGAACTTAAGCACAACTAGAGATATGATGTTTTTTATTTATATATTTTTTTATTTTCCTAATTGAAAGGGAAAGGCTACAAGAGAGGATCTTTCCCACTCTTGATTTGTAGGGAAGAGAGAATGGGAGATCGTATGTGAATTCTTCCATACACAAGATGGGAAGCTGCCCACTTAGCTAAAGCATGTACATGATAATTGGCACATCTAGAAACTTTTAAAGCATTCTAACTTTGAAAGGACGCTAACTCTAAACTAATGTCTGAAAGAACATTTACAAAATTCCAAGAGGAGAAAAGAAGGGGCTGATTTATGGCTAAAATCACCAATGCATCCCCTTCCAAATTAAGCCTAGACACTCCCAAGGAAACAACCAAGTGAATGGTGAGGAGGGCTGCAGTAGCTTTTCCAATCAGGGCATCCGAGCACGACAGCTGAAAAGTAGCAGCATTGATAATATTCCCCAAGGATCACTAAGCACCGTAGCAGCCATAGCAAAACTACCCCTCACTGCCACATCAAAATTCCCTTTAAAATGACCAGCACTATGAGCACTCCAAAGAGAAGGAAGGGTTACTTCTCGCCAAGCAGCAACATGGAAATCCATAATAGCGGAGATGTGCTTAACAGCCTTGACCGAATCAACAAAATGGAGATATGATGTGATTATAAAAAACAGCACCCAAACTAGGACCCCCCACCCCCAAAACCCCTTTTCAAAAACCTACTAAAGTAAAACAAAACAAAACAAAATGCAACGCTTATACCATATGCAAAATGTCATGCACTAGGATGAATGATGATGGATGATGTGCAATCCTAGGCATGCTATGACCACCTACATCTATGTGGGTCTACTAACACTCCACCTCAAAGGGTAAATGGTATTCCCTTTAGGAACCCAAAACTTCTTAAAAACCCCAAGTCTTCCTAAAAGTAGGTGTTGACATGTGACTTTGGACACCATGACTTTCCAGCTTATTCAACTTAGTCAAAACCACCATCATCATGTTCAATAACCCTCATGACTATTCCTAAAATAGAAACTTTCACTTAAAGGGTCATGGGGTTTGAACTTGAAACAATTTCGTCATATATGACCAACTTTTCCATAATGGCATCAAGTAGGCACAAACTTCTGAGAAGCTTGTCTCCTAGGTGGAGGGACATACTTAGGTCTAGTCACATAAAGATCTTCAGAAACCCCCTATCCACAACAAAAAGAACAAAGGCAATCTTACCTATAGTGTGAGGAGATGTTTGTGAAGCATAAGGAGTAGATTCAAAGCTCAATCCACTCTTGTCACTACTAGGTTTTTAAGAATTTAATAAGCAATCAAGTTGTTCACTAGAAACTTTTTCAATTTATTTTTAGACGTATGAAGATTTTTTCGAAGTGATTTAGTCTTCTCATTTAGCACACAATTCTCAGATTTCAAATAGTTAACCAAGGCATGTGAATCAGACAATTTAACAACTAAAGACTCTTTTTCATTCGTAACATCATTAAGCTTTTTAAAAGCAATTTTATGATTTTCTTCAATTTAAAACATTCCTTAAACAACTTATATGCCAGCTGATGGTCATCCTCACCATCTCAATCATCCTAAAATGACTCACCATGATAACGTGTATCACTCATACTAGACCCGCTACCACTCCTCACAAAGGCAATAAAAACACATGGCATTTGATATCTTGAGTATTCTTCTCTTGCCCTAAAAGTTTCTTCTAACTTGAGAACTCACGGTGAGTGACTGAGAATTTTCCATAACAATAGAGGTTCAAGATCTCACTTAGAAAATTAATCCAAACAAAGTGAAGCTCGCTCTGATAGAAATTAAAAAATGGGTGTTTAGACCCCAACGCAATCAACCAATAATTATGCAGCAGAAAATAACTAGATATCAAACCACAATACAATATAAAATCAATCACACATCAACACACAATTTTGTTGACGAAGTGGAAACCCTTTGTGTTGGGGATCATGTGACAAGAATATAAAAAAAACTTTAAACATCAACATGCGTAGCGGAAAAACAAAAAGCATGTGATCGCAGCATACTTCAAGAGGAAACATAGCATTTGATTATTCTAGAAAATAGGGAAAAACAACAAGTTTGTTGTTACTTACAAATCATGTGGGCCCTTTTTTAGGCATTTAGAAATATTTGCATGAGGCTTTGAATCCTTCTTCATGCTTGTTGTTGATGATCTTCAAAAGTTAAAGAACAATGCCAAGAACGCCAAGAACTTTTAGATCTTTAAGATCTAAAACACCAAAGGACTTGAAGAACCTTCGAAGAACACGAAGAACAATGTTCTTCAAACTTCATATCTTCTTCTTGATGGCTGAATATGACTATGAATGTGGACTCACAATTAGAAGCACAAGAACTCTCTTGAATATTTTTTCCACACCCTCAACTATAATGTAGCTCTCAACTCTTTGTTGTAATAATTGTGTTTCTCAAGGTGTCTCGTTGTGCTTCTTATGATCCTCTATTTATAGATTTAGGTTTACTTGAAGAGGAGATAGAGAAAATTTTAGAATCCAATTACGATATGGAATTGGAAAATAGAATTAAATCAAAATCATAGAAAAATAGGATTACAAACCACTAGAGGATTTCTCCTCTAGTGGCTGTCGGCCAAGGGTTGGAGAAAACTCTCTTCTTGGCTGACTTATGGCCGACCTAAGGGCTAGGATTTCCCCCCTAGTCCTTGTCTCCCGTTGGACTTAGCTTTGGACCCCTTTGGTTTCACCTCTTTGGCCCAATGCTCCTTTCCTTTGGACCAAGCTTAGGAATTAATTCCTTTAGCCCAAACCTCTTCACACAAGGCTTTTATAAATAAATTTTCTTAGCCCAAGTTTTTAATGAAATAAATTAAACTTGAATAAAATTCAAAGCCTAATTTTATTTAAATAAAAACAAGCTAAATAAAGAAATCCTCTATAAAATATTTGAGGAACATATTTACCTTAGTCAAGTTATATCAGCTCAAGAAGGGACCTGAAGGAAAATAGAATTAGCTATTTAGTCCATTGTGAAATCTTGTCACCCAATGACTCATCACACCTAACTAAAATCATAGATGATTTCACTAAACAAATGTGACTGCACTCTAATTTATATTTTGATAATATACAATTAATCATTCGTGACATACTTATTAAACATAATACCCCTCCATGGAACCTATTCCATAGTTAAAAAAAAAAAGATGATTAAC
Organism: Betula pendula; assembly: GCA_900184695.1. Lineage (NCBI taxonomy): Eukaryota > Viridiplantae > Streptophyta > Magnoliopsida > Fagales > Betulaceae > Betula > Betula pendula. Next base: position 105,097 of record FXXK01001644.1, on the reverse strand, counting down.
TGTCACTTTGTTATACTATATCTTTTTTCTTGAGTCATTCTGGATCCAAATTTCATGTTTTATCTCATTGTACCCTCTAAGATTCATCTCACCCTTATACATCTGTTTCAAGTAAATTCTACCGAAACCTACTCAGGCCTAAGATACAAAATAAAACATTCTTATCAATCATAAAACAAGAAAAATGTTCCTTATCTCTTTGTTTAACCAACAATGGATTTAGATTCTTTCTTAAGGAGAGACCTTCCACAATGCTTCATATCTATCACCCAATGTATGGAGATGTTGACCAAGTCAACTGGTCCTCACTCCATAACACATCAAAGTGATATTCACTCAGACATTTGATTCACTAACTTCTCAGGATTAATAGTAATAGTTATAAGTTATCGTGTACGTACATTTATTCTTTCTTACAGTTATTAGAAAGAACAATGACTTATGTGGTCCTGTTCAATGTATAGCCTTGTATTTATCTCGTCTTACTATTACACCATCATGTCAACTTGAAGTCTATCCTCACTTCACTGGATCAGGACAGATCACTATAGTTGATCATGATATAGTTTCGGGTAGAATGCCCAGTTCTACCTTATGACTACGAACTATAAACACTTTATAGATTACAAGGATCCTTTGACTATGATCTTCCTATGTGCTAAAATTCTTTACTCACACCATAGTCAAATACAATATAACCTAAGGACAAAGGCATACATATATCGAGTGAATATTCAAAACACATATATGCTATGTAAAACCCTAATGGATATGCCTAATGATCTATAATCAATCAAGAAATAATCAATTAATATTTTATTACAACAAATATAATCCTATGATCAATTGGCGTTTTGGACACCAGTTCCAACACTTTGAGTAACATATCAAAGGTACAACCACTCCGGTGCAGCCAAACCCAACAATCCAATGTCCTAAGAAGAATTCAAGAGCAAGCAAAACACACTTACAACCCTTGGAATGATTTAGACATTTGTACGCAGACAAAGCACTCCCTCTTTGCTCTTGCCGCAACAACTCCAAATCCATGCTCATCAATTCTTCTTCTTGGTCACCTTTACCGACCCATCGGTAGACTTTAAGTTGTTGTTGATGTAGACAACGTGGTTTGATCAACTCCAAGAGAATAACACAAATCAGCTTATACTATAGGTTTTTCTTAGCACCAAGTAAAGACTCTAAGAGAGATAGTTAATGAAGGCTTAATGATTAAAAAGTTGTCCCTTAGCACACTAAAATATGGCCTAGCACCTTCTCTGAAAATCATGCAAGTTGTTCCTTAAATAGGCCTTGAGAAAGCCTAGTGTTTAGGTTAAAGCTGTGCGGCATGTTCAAACGGCTCTCACCCATGTATTAACCAGATGCCTCTGGCTCCCTCGTTCAAACACCCATCAGCCGCCTTCCACCTAGATGTCTTTGTGGCTCAACTTTTTCATCAACTGAATGACCTGTTCAAACATGCATCACTCGGAGCTCTATGTGGCTCGGTATTTTCAACATCAATAAGCCCCATTCGAACATTAAGTACTCAGGCTTCAATCAAACTTCTCGGTGGCTCTAATCTTTGAAGTGCAGTATGTCCCGGTTGACCACCTATCAATGCTTCAACTGGAGACCTCTGAACTTGTACTTTTTCAGCACAAACCACTCTCTAAGTCCAAAACCAACTTAATCTCAATAATGAAGCTACAACCACATTGATTTTGACACTCAATTTGCTAATGCAAAAACCTAACACATTGTATAAACAATTCATTACAACAAAAGTTTCATTTAAACACCTTTTTTTTTGTACTAGCGCCCACATGCTATCGCACATATTTCTGAAGTTGATAGATATACCTTTGTTGTAATACACGTTGTGTTATAAAATATGAGAAATGCTACACTTACAAATAAATTTTACAAAAAAACTCTAACAAAGTGATGTGGCACAATATGATTAGATTTCTCAAAATTTGAATTTCTTCACTTTCCAATCATATTGTGCCACATCATTTTGTAAGAACTTTTTTGTAAAAAATTTTTTTGAGTGTAGCATTCCTCATAAAATATTATTTCATTTTGTTTATCATATTATTTTTATATAAAATAGAAACATAGGATATAAAGAAAAAAAAAGAGGGGGGGGGGGGGTTGGGGGTTGGCCACCCCTAACCAGAACAAGGATGATCAAACCAATCCAATAGCATGTAGAGACAATTTGGCCACCCTCAATACAAAAGGGAGATGGTCGAACCACCTCTGTAGGGTGATTCAGCCACTTCTTAGTTTTTTTTTTTTTCAATTGTTTTTATTTTTATAATATTTTTTCAATTGTTTTAATTTTTTAAATGATTTTTAAGGGCATTTTGAAAATTACAATTCTAAAAAGTGATGTGGCACATGTGAAAATTTTAGTCTATTTTAACACAAAATAATAACAGAGGATGTTATTTGTAATGAGGTGATAATTAGAAAGGTTAAGTGTCACATTTTGAAATCTAGGGGTCTAAATGTCAAAGGGGTAGTAGTTTAGGGATAAAGTATACGTTTCCCGTAAAAACATATGATCTGGTATATAAAGCAAGAAAAATCCAAGATCGCATTCATAAAGCATAAGTACATATTCACCAGGCCATATATTGAAAAAGGCATATATAAAAGGGAATTTTTACAACCCTAGCTTCGATGCATACAGATACAACAGAATGATGGAATACTTCAGTTTGTGTATTAGTATTATATGTATACAAATTACAGAGATCCTCTGAAAAGTTCATCAATAAAATTGAACCAATCTTTAAGGAAGATTGAGTTCGCTTGAGATAAAGCTCAACTTGAAATTAAAGTAATCTTTGTAATCTCAAATCAAACTATTTTACGACTTCTCCTTTGTTTTTTTTCTTCTTTTTTTTTCCCCATTTTCCCTTTCTCAAATATCTTACAATGAGCTTGACCAATCTTGTTATAGAATATGCTGTATTATATGAGATTGTCCATTCTGGCCTTTATAAAGAAGCACTACAGTGCAAGAGGAAAATTAGCCTCTGGCCTGCCATCTGATAATGAAATAACAGGATCCAAAGCCATTTGCCCCATGAATTTATACATCGTCTACGTCAACCCAGGGTCAATCACCATCATGATGAAGAGGCAAAGCCATTTCCAACTAGGGGATTGCCATCTTCAACTACTTCGACAGGGTTCGTTTCTGCCCAAACAGCTGCGTCTTTATATCCAACCTCAAAGAGCTGGTCAAGAACATAATCTTCTGCAGGCTCAAGTGCCCAATTGAAAAGCTGAAATGTTTTGGGAATAGAATGTTCATTGGCTTATCCTAAAAGAAATTGGAGAAACCAATCAAAGAGCTACAAGTTTACCTCTCGGGGACTAGCCCTATTTTCAGGATTGCAGTCTGGACTGATCCCGATCCCTTGCAATCCCAATCGACTGGCTGGAAAAGCACAAATACGAACCTGCAAAGCAACAAGGCTCAGTTACATACTACCTCCAGGAGGAAAATCCTTGCACAGATGGATCTTGTTTAGTTTCCACAATATTTTAAAGACCCAAATTCATAATATTGTCATTACAAAACTAATTTAGAGCCACAATGATAATTTGAATGACTACCTGATTTTTGGACTTTAACAAGAACCATCTATGACATAGGATATGAACTCATTAAACTTAATGAATGCCAGAGCAAACTATAGATAAATGTGTTCAAGCTCATTTGACATTCTTTTGAGGAGAAAAAAAAAAAAATCAATCTCGTTTCCACAGAGTCTAAAGACGCTACAAAATAATGTCATAATATATTTATCATTAATAAGTATATTTTGACATGCCCAAACGCCCCCATAAATCATTGCTTCTGAATTTGAAAGTACTTCCAGAAAAAAGTATTCACATAATAGAATACAAGGCAAAATACCCCCAATTCACGTAGATGTGATTTTAGAAATCAAGCAAGTGAATGTTTCGCAGCTTGGCAAAATTAGCACACACCAGTGCAAAATTTTAAAAAGAGAAGAAAAAATAAGTTCAGAGGCAGAAGCACGCAACACACTAAGTTGACAATGAATTATTCAGGACCTTCAGAAACCAATCCCAATAAGGAATCACTGCAACTGTTATACATTTTTCCCAAACATCACTCTGCTGCTACTATTTAGAAAATAAATTAACTCAAATACCACATAAGTAATTTATGCAAATGCATTGATTATATGCAATGAGCTACAATTTATAAGGCTTCCCTACATATTAAAGATCTGGTATTACAGCATTGGAAAATAACTGAAAGTCACTACAATACCGTCTGTGCAGCAGAAGTTGGTGGCATAAACAACGTCAAACCACCATCAATACAGAGTCTATTCCGAAACAATGTAGCTGGCCTTGGTGCAAGATACCTGCACTGAAGTATATTTTCAGTTCTACTACATGTACTAATACAGTAGAAAACATTTGCAAAGCAAAATGGTATATTAACTAATTACCCTGGAATAAAAGAGGAAGTAAAAACTGCATTGATGAGATCTTCCTTGGAATGCTACTGATCAACCAATAAACCCCGAGGTCTCCAGAGAATCTGGGTTACAGCAACTGTAACAAAAGAGACCATAATAAGGAGTTGCGTGTAGAAGTGAATTGAAAAGCAAGTAGTTCCAAATGGAGAGCAAAAGCAATCTAATCAATATTGGAACACCTGCTATATATATATATACATATACATGTATATATACAGGTGCTCTATACAATGCAATGATGATATTCACGTATGTAAAGAATGAATAAGCTAGTTGAACAACTTGTGAACAAGTTTGAGTTCATTTGAAAAATAAATTAACCAAGTTTAATGTCATGGATTTACGAAAAAACTATAGACAATGAAGATATTACTTACATGAGGAGTAAACGAGTTAATTGAATAGTTTGTGAACAAACACAGGTTCATTCAAAAATAAATGAATCAAGTTTGGAAATATTATCTAACTTGATGACAAACATGAAATCTACTCGTACTCAAAAACAAAATTAAACCAACCAAGCTTGAACATTCAATACTCGGCTCGATTCAACTCGATTAAAGTCCTAATCATAAGGGGACGGTTTAAAAGAAGTTTATAGCCAATTAATGAAATGAAAACCTTATTTTGGATGCATTTCTTTTACAGGTTTAATCAATACTGAAGAATAACCCAACAAGAAAATGATCAATACAAATATTTTTAAAGGATTCTAATACACATAATCTGTTACTTTGAAGTTCTTGACCCTTTAAAATGTTCTTCAAAATTTTGAAAAGACCTTTGATATCACTTTTTTTTTTTAAACAATCAAAATATCATTAAAAGCGTAAGACACGCTCCCAGGTAAAGATATCACATTTTTACTTTAATTTCCTATGCAATTAAGCATGTAATTCATTATACACGAACCTCATAAGAGGATGACCCAATCATATAAATCTACACTAGGAAAACTGCATGGTAAATTTCTGACTCTTGATCTGTATTCATATTATCCTATATAGCTTGTATTTCTTTTCCTTCCAAGGGGGTTGGTGGAAGGATAGAAAAACTTGCATACTTCTGCATATCTTCTTCCATTCCTTTTCGTTGGGGACGTTTCCCATATCAATGCAAGGTATATAAGAAAACCATGAAAAAAAAAAAAAAAAAAAAACCAAAAGCGACCTGCATTTCAGGTTCCCTAGCGGAATCCACGAAACAAAAATATACGAGCAAAATCTCCAGCTATAACCCATTTGTGCATTTCATTGCCTTGTTTCTTTCTAGACTGCATTTAATATTTTTTATTTTTTTATTACAAAAATATAGGGGAATACTACAGTTGCTTCTGGTAATAACTTTCATACTACAGTGTACTTAGGGGCGCCTTACGCTTTTATAAAATTTCTGCTTGCTTACTAATAAAAAAAAAATAAGCTACTTCTTGAATCTGAAATGGCAGATTTGGTGCAAGATATCCATGAGTTCACAAAAAAATAACCCTTCATTCCTTTCCCATAACCACTACAGACATACATTTACATATATGCACATTCATACATATACTCAACCATACAACTCAAAAGAATTAGCCACTAGCAAAAATTTCTAGACACATACCATCATATGCACATTTAAGGAAGCAGAACCATTCTTACCACGAACCCTACCACTGGACCTAATATGAGCATCATCTGGCAGAAACTTGTCAAGAACATCCCGAAGAACAGCCTATGCAAAGAGACATTGGAAAAAATTAAAGACAAACTTTATGCAAAAACTTTATAGTGGAAACTAAGTTGGCTCTCTATTTCCATAGTGCTGCTAGTTTAAGAGCTTTAGAATTCACAAACTTACAAAAATCAATATTGTCGCTATAATTGACTTTCTTAATCCCATATTTATTTATACAAAATGTTTGAAAAACAAAATGAATGAGCCTTAACTACCAGTTTTGTACTTTCTATATAATTTGAACCAATACTAAGTTTTTTAGCTTTTGCAGATGACCATAACTTACAACAAACTGAAGACCATATAAAGGACAAGATTCCACTTCACAACAAGCAAAACCATAGTACATACTGTACCATGATAAACCATAGACCCACATTTTGAGCTGACATGTTTGAATTGATGAACTTCTTTCCACCCTCTTTATCCTAGATTATTCATTAATTCTCCATCTTAGATGAATTGCTTTCCAAGGGTTTAACATATATAATCGGAATTACCATTTGCAAAGTGATGGTAAGAAAGGTTAAGGGTAGCATTGAGAGATTTCTAAAACTTCAAGGACCAAAAAGAAACAATCAATAACTCAGTAACAAAATTGGAATCTGACACAGTGCTGGGACTAAAATCATATTTTGACCCAAAAATATATCCATAATCCATTCAACTTTAATACAGTAGTTTCTAAGTCCCATACAATGTTTCCTTATTGGAGAACTTATGTACCTACAACATACTCAACTAACAAATGTTCTTGGAAAAGTTTTTGTAAGATACCAAAAAAAGAGCAGTTGCTCACCATACAAACCTTGTCATACAAAGATCATAATGACTATAAAAACAAGAATGAATCACAATGTCTATTCTCAAGAAAAAACTTTCACCACTGCATGTAGCAAGACTTCTTGTTCTACAAGGCATATCTTACACTAATTAATTTCACAAATTGATCATAATACTGCAGGAAAAAGAAAAAAAAGGAAAAAAGAAAAAAAGTAAATATACTCTGTTGATACTGTCCAGATATGAACAAGTATGTCAAAATACTCTATCTTGGACATCAGATATAAAGTATATGTCTTTCTCTGCATATAAGGGTATGTTTGTTCATGTGTTCTAAGGAGCCTTTTTTGTTTTTGGTTTCAAAAAGTATTATTATGTGTCCTAAAGGGAAAAACTGTTTTTAGAAGTGTTTTGTGTTTTAAGGAATGTTTTATATTTTGAGTTGTTTATTAATGTATTTGTTTTGAGAACAAAAAGCAAAAACACTAAAAAAAACATGGCCTAAAGTGCTATACCAGTGAAGGTGCGGGAAAGGCCAGAACACCACTACTGATGTAGACACTCATTTTGATCAATAGCAAATAGTAGACATTATCAGTCAGATATGAAGAGACTCAAATTCCACTACAAAGAAAGAGATCAATGGTGGATCACACGCACTGAAAGTGTTAAGAATTATGTTAATTACTGATCCATACAACCATTTACCACCATTCTTCAAACAGGAATAAATTAAAATATTACTCAACCTAGAAATATCAGTACTGAATAACTGAAGAAGAGACATACCCCAAGCCGAAATGCCGTCCCTCTATTCCGGCAATCTTCAGCCAGTATTTTGGTAGCGTTCAATGCCTCTTCCATACTGGCTCCAGAGGCAATTACCGCACAGACTATCGCACCCGCTGAGGAACCGGCTAATGGTGTGGTTTCCTGTATCAGAATATACATACTGGTTATGAATGCAAAGGCTTGAGCTAAAAATTAGATTGTTCATCTGCTAATGAAATAGCGAACAACTGCTCAACAAGCTAAAGCTGGAGTAAATATTGAAAACAAAATGGAAAAGATAAAAATAAGAAAAGAAAAAAGAAAGAAACAGAAAGCTATCGGTGTTTCCTAGTATTTGCACACAAAGGTTGACTAAAAAAAAAAAACATACGAGTGTTACTAGCAGTGAAATGATTTTGATTAACTTTACCCCATATCAAGCAAGGGGGATGCTTTAAAAGAAACGAACAAAAACACATGACCAGCCATATAGGAACTATCAGGTCCCAAGCTGTATTCGCTATCAAAAAGCAGAACACAAGAACAATCTCAACAACTATAAAATTCTCTTTGAACGCATTGATATAGATGCCCATTTCTGCTTTGAAACTTACATATACCATCAAAAAAGGGGAGCTATTCCAAATTAGCAGAAATGGTTATGTCCATTTTCAGCAAAAATTGAAAGAACGCATTCTAGAATCACAAAAACCAATACACATAAGCCTTTGTACTAGTAAAGCTTTAACTTAAAACAAATTGAAGATCATATAAAAGAGAATTTTCCATCCGTTGTTTCGCAATAAATTTTAAAATCCCAAAAGGTAGAAATTTTTCAAATTAACATTCAACTATTCCATAGTTGTTCACAAAAAATACAGTAGGAAAAATAATAACCTTGATATAACCCTTCTCAATGAGAAACTGAGCGACCCCAAGATGGTACGGAAACAAAAGGCCAGCGGCGGAGAAGCTGAACCCGGGGCTCGTAACGACACGGCGTCGTCGCTCCGCCTCCACGTCCTTGACGCGCTGCTCCCATATCACCTGAGGCTCAGTCTCGTCCTTCACCACCGCCCCAATCCTCTCATCGAACGGCCCAGAGTCGTCATCCTCCAACATCACCACCGAGCCCACCTCGCCGTTGGGGCCTCTCCTGGGCCTCTTGACGAAGAGCCGCGAGGCCAGGCCCAGGAAGAGCTCGCCTGTGGTCACCGCAAACGATTTCTTGTCGGAGGTGGAGTTGTTGGTGCTGCAGGATAGGGTTTGGGTGCGCCGAGGGAGGGTGAAGCGGCGGGTGAGATTAGGGTTGGAAGGGAAGGAGGAGTGAGAGTGGGAGAGAAAGAGAGAGGAGTGAGAGAGGGCCATGAATGGCGAAGAAAAGGCTCTGATTGGTTTCCCGTTGAAATGCATTTTGCTTATTTTTTTCCTCAACTATACACTTTGACCTTGTTTGTTTTGCCGGGAGCGAGGCGGTTGGTGTGGTTCTTTAATTTCGGTTTTCGGCAATAACAAAGCTGCAAATCGCTTATAAAATAAAAAAATAAAAAAAAGCTGCGAGTCGGTTTTGTTTTAAAAAAGGAATATTAAATGGGGATGTGATATGGCGTGCTCGAGACCGTTGACATCCAACACGTGGTGACTTACTACTGGTTCGTAAGTTGTATTTAGCTTTCCCCCAACCACTAAAAAGTGTACCATGCCTGAATCTAATGGGGGACATTTGGAAAAGGTTTGGGATTGTACTGTTTATTGGTTTGATTTTTTCAAAAAAAAAAAACATTCTCACTTTTTATATCATGTCAATTACTTTTTAACAACTTTTTTCACTTTTTATATTGCATCAATATTTTTTTATTACCATTCAAATAAAATACTCACTAAAAAACAAATTTTTTTACTTTTCAATACAAAAAATTTATAACATTTCCACTACTTTATATCTAGAGTTTCTTTTTATATATTATATTGATGATCGATCCGCAAGAACCATGATATTGGAAATTGCTTGATGGTGTTTCTCCAAGGATTTGGCGAAAAATACCAATTGAAGTAGAGTATTTCTTCGAACAACAAATAGCAGGGTCAATTAGTCAACAGCTGTCAAAAATCTTTTTTCCTTTTGAAAGATACAAAAACAAAACAAAGGTGGTTTTGCTAAGGTGTCTTAGAATTAAATCTTAGAATTAAATACTAGCTCAAGTGAAAATGATGACGAAAACTACATGATTAGTAATTCTTCAACAGACTACCAATCTGCAAGTAAAAATTCTAGTAGTTCACGAAAAGAACTAAACTGTAAAAGTAATTGTTGTAAATCTAAAATAGTAAATGCCTTAAGTAAACAAGATGAACTATTTTTAGATTTTGGAGAAACTTTATTAAGACCTCTAAAACTTCTACGCCTTTTAAAATATTTTCTCTGATATTTGATTTCTCTCACTTTAACCTCTCATACTTTCAATTTTATCATTTAACCCCCCATTTGTCTATTTTCATCGTCAAACCTTATTAAAATTCTCAAAATAGCTTTGTATTTAAAAAAAAATTAAAAAAAAAAAAAAAAAAAAAAAATCTAAAATGAAGGGTATTTTGATAATTTTTGCACTACTCTATTAGAATTTAACGAAAAATTTTAACGAAGAAAAGCTAAATGTGATATTTTGAAAGTATAAACAGCCAAAGTGAGATAAATCAAACATTAATGGGGTATTTCAAAATGCGTTAAAGTTTGAGAGTCTAAGTGAAGTTTTTCCTTAGATGTATTTGAAAAAGTAGATAATCCTGATTTAAAAGCTCAATATCTTACAAAGTTAAGAAATCTTCTAACAAAGGAAGAAGTTAAAAAGAAACCTACTGAACCGCAAGTTAGTCTAAATAAATTTTAGACAGGTTTAAGAAAGTTCAAAAAGAAGTAACCCTCCAAAATTTACAACATGAAGTAAATCAAATCAAGACAGAAATAAAATCCTTAAAGAAAAATGATAAAACATTAGAACAAGAACTAACCATCTTAAAGATTGACCAAAGTTTCCTCAAAATACAAAGTGAACAAGATTCATCTTCAAAAGAAGATACAAAGTTTACAAAAAATTTAGAAAGTAATACTCACAAACCAAGTATTGAAGTAGAAATACCAGAAAATGATAACAAATTCTTATGCCTAATTGAGGATAATCTTTCAAAAATGGCATTCTAAAGTCACAATCAAAGTCAGCAACGAATTCGAATAAATTTGCAAATGAAGACGTGGTAATATATGAAAATATAAACTTGCAATTTAAATGTACTTACAAATTACAAAGTAATTGACTTGAAACTTGAACTTGAAATACATGAGAACATGTTTCTGAAAATTCGATGCATGATTTTTTGTGAGGGAAGGGAAATTGGGATTTTCTGAACTATCACTCCGAAGGGGAAGATGATGCTTTCCATCTTGGAACCTAAATTATATAGACTTTTGGGGTTGCCTTCAGGAGGCAACTGAATCATTTCTTTCTAATCAAAAGCAAATTTCGTCAAGAAAATAATTCACTTATTAGGACTAAAATAATTCATTTGTCAAGAGTAAAAACTTTGCTGAGAGGAAATTCTATCTTGAATTGTCGACGATAGCACTGTTGATGAATAGTAACTTTTCGGGAGTACGGTAAATGAATAGTAACCTCACGGCTATACTATTTTACTTTGTCTTGACTTGTCAGTGGTTATTGTTTGAATAGTAATTGTTACATGTTAATCTTCTCCAAGATCATAAGGATCATATCCATCTTGGAAGGCTAAGTTGAGATAGGGTTTGGACCCTTGGCTTTTGATCTGACTTAAAGAGGACAAGGATATGAAGCCGGGAAGGCTTGATCATCAAATTGATTTACTTGAAGCATTAATTCTCTGTAAAGATCTTTTAAGTCTTCTTTAGTTTTTACTTGAGCCATAGCTGAGACTACTGTTGTCTGAAGACTTGACTTGTTTGCCTTAAATTGCTCATGGGTTGCCTAAGAAGGAAATTCTTTTTGGACCTGGGAGATGATTCTTTCATGATTGAATCTATTCCACCATTTCACAAAAAATTGTTTGATACTTATATATTGTTGAATTCCAAATTCTCATTTGAGAATCCATGGGATTTTGTACTTTTTTGAAAAATGAAGCAATGGTTGGAATTGAGCATTATGTTGGTCTACTTGGAAGACAGTAGAGAGTTGTCTATTTACTTCAGCCAATGGTTCCGGAAGCATTTCAAGAACAGGGCCATGTGTGGTCCACCATCGAAGGAACCAAGAAGGGATTTGACTTTTGAACTTGTTGTCAAAATTAATGAACCAGGAGTGAGAGCAAGTCTCATTCTAGTATATAAGTACTTTGTTTCAAGCTTCTATGTAATCATAGTAATTGAACTACAAAGATTGACCTGAAAGATCTCGAAGGGAGGAAGGGTAGATGTAATACCCAAAAAACTTTTAGCCTTACAATAAAATTTTTGGACTTTTTTGGCTCACACAAACGTTTGTGTAAGACCAGAAACATTCGTGTGCACAGTACACACATACGTTCGTGCATGTGTCGTGTAATACTATTCATCTATGCGCACAACAGGTGATGCACCCTACATGTATGTCAGGGAGGTACACACGAACATTCGTAATAGTACACATACGTTCGTGTAAGCCCAAAATATGGTTTTAACCAACAATTTTTAACTAAATGAATCCCTCTATAAATACACCCCCACCTCTCTCACCTTCAAGCACGACCCTACTCGCATTTGTCAAACAATAGTTTGTTTTGTAATATAATGTTTTATCGTGTTCTTGTACTTTTTAGTATTTTCATGTCCAAAGGTGAAAGTGCAAGTAAAACCATTGATTTTGGCTTAAACACTTCAAAGTGTGCTAATGAAGATGAAGACAAAGTGACTCGAGCGCAATATCAAAGAGGCTCGAGCACATTCGGTCGCACCAGAATCTAATTTGCAATCTGCACCAAATTTGGAGAGAGAAACGTCACTAGAAGAACCGGTCAGCTGCGAGATCAGCTTTGGACTCCCTCAAACGAAGGATTTGATTCGATTAACCTACAGTAAGGGATTTTATTGTGATTGTGGGGGATTCAAAAAGGAACTCGATCACTGATCCAAAGGGGGTCGAATGTGTGCAGTGCAAAGAAAATGAGGGTTCGAAGTTCGTCTAGAAGCTCAACCAAACTCTAAGAGATGGTTTTCTCTTCATCCATAGAGATTTCCAACTCCTCCATGAGTAACTAAATTCTTCATATGGTGTTAATGAAGTCCTTTCCAAGTATCTTGGTCTGATTGTATTTAATTTGGGACATTTTGAGTATGTAGGATGATTGTTTAGCTTAGGGAATTACAAGACTTTTGTAATCAATTTTTATGGTTATACTCATTCTTGATGAAACTCTATCTTGTCTATGAGAAAGCTTTGTAGTCTTGAATGAATTCAATGTTTCTATTTTCTATGATTATAGGAATGATAGCTATGCAATTGTATTGTTTGACGTAAAATCAAGAGGATTAGATAGGCCATGCCTAAGGAAGATGGACCGTACTACACTTTAGCTTAGTGTAATGTAGGTAGACAATCAATGCCAACCGAAGATGGGTTATACTCATCCTTTGGCAATATTGTTGGGAATACTACTATATCAAAACAAATATAGCGCAACGGAAAATAAACTATTTCCTAATCGAAATCAACTCTAAGAAAAATATGTGAAGAACATTACTATTTATAATTAAACTTGCAAGACACTACAAGAAATTTGGTTTTTAGTAGCGATATTTTGTCGTTGCTAAAAATGAAGAAGTCGTTGCTAGTAACTTTTAGCAGCGACTTGTCGTTGCTAATAAGTCGTTGTTGTAAGTTGGTCACAGATGCTCTTTATGTCATTGCTGATAATCGATTATCAGCAACGACAAAAGTCATTGTTAATAAAGACCAATGTCGTTGCTAATAAGGGAAGAATCCCACATGAATGTTGTTGCTGATAATCAGTTATCAGCAACGACATAAGTTGTTGCTGATAATTGATTATCAGCAACGACAAAAGTCGTTACTGATAAAGTCCAATGTCATTGCTAATAAGGAAAGAATCCTCGCGTAAATGTTGTTGCTGATAATCGGTTATCAACAACGACTCTAAGAGTGGTTGTTGGTAATCGATTATCAGCAACGACTTATGTCGTTGCTGATAAGAAGTTATCAGAATGCTAATTTTATTTTTTTTTATTATTTTTTTTTTTGCAATTGTTTTAATTTGTACTAATTAATTATGACACATTAAAAAAACATAATGTACCATTTGCTAAAACATGTATTCTAATCGAATAAAATATGAATCATTTTATAAAAACTCACTCAAAAACAGTATACTACTAAAACATGTATTCCAATTAAATAAAATATTAATCATTTTACAAAAACTCATTCAAAAAGAGTATACACCAAATACACTACAGAACACAAGAATCCTACACCAAAACTCAAAACAACCACAAAGACACTTTTCTTAAAAACCAGCAAATATACCAAATCTCATAACTACTAAGAATACAACAAACCCAAATTACATAAACAAACAACCAAATTTATACAATTATATGATCAACATCTCAATTATTGCGCAACACAATATTCTCACTTGTTTTTCGAAATCTCCAATTAACAATAACCCTTGATATTACTTCCCACTTAATCTACTGAAGAACCATCTTCTATGGTACCTGCATTAATCACACATATAAGTGGGAAAATTTCAACTTTAATCGCTCTAATCTAAATGATAAACTCCAGCCAATATGTTTAGAGAAAAATAACTTTATATGTCCTTAACATATAATTTGTTTCTATATCATTGAAAGTGAGAGATATGAGTAGCATATCAATACATCAGGAAATCAGAAATTCATTAGTAATTGGGGTCAACATGCAT
>FXXK01001644.1:70515-85349 GCA_900184695.1 Betula pendula | reverse complement strand
TGTCATTGGGGGACATTGACAATTGTTTGGTAGCTTAGGGGAATATTATCACAATTGAAAGTTTGGAGGGACATTGTCAATTAAATGATAATTTGAGAAGAGTATATGAACTTTAGTCTTTATATAAAACATATATACATATAAAGAAAATTTTATAATGACATTATTAGTAGTTTATGAGGGACATTGATACAATTAGTAGTTTTAGAGGCACCTTGACAATGAGATGATAGTTTGAAGGGGGTAAGTGTACTTTTCCCAAAATAAAAAAAAAAATTACCTTGATTATTTCATCTTCCAATTAATTAATATTTAATGTGTTTCTTAAAAATTATTACTTATCTCAAAAGTTAACACTAATTTTTATTAAGTGAAGCATAATATGTAGAATATTTAATTTAAATGTGAGATGAATGAGAGATACAAGATTTGAATTCAAAACATTTACTTTGATATCATGTTAAATCACCATTTATATCATTGATTAATTGAATTAATACATCGAGATTAAATAAAAACCCAAAGAGTCAATAACTCATTCGATCCTATTAATCACGATCGGAGTAATACATGATTCCATTACAATCGCTCAGACTAGTGCACAGTGATAATACAAAATTCAACAAATTTTATCAATCCTTCAATAGTATCACAATTAATTAGACAAGTGCAAAACAATCAAGAGAGTTTAATCGATCATATCATGATCGATTGGCATAATGAACTAAGATGATATAAAACTCATAAAGTTCGTCAATCATTCGATAGTCTCACGATCGATCTAACTAGTGTGTGAGGGTGATAGGAAATCTATAGAGTAATATTCATTTAATCATATCACAATCGATTGAACTAATGTACAAGGATGATTCAAATTCCATAAAAGTTCGATGGATCAGATTAGTACCATAGGGTAATACAAAACCCAAAGAGTAAGATCGATCATTTAATCGTATCACGATCTATAAAACTAGTTCATACAGATGATACAAAATCAATAGAGTTCAATCAATAATTTGATCGTATCACGATCGATCGGATTAGTACAGTAGTACGATAGAAAGTCTATAAAGTAAGATTCATCATTTGATTGTATCATAATCGATCAGATTAGTGGAATAGGATAATACAAAACTCAAAGAGTAAAATAATCTGACTAGTACATAGGGATGATACAAAATCTATAGAATTGTTCAATCCTTAGATAGTATCACAATCAATCTGACTTGTGCATAAGGATGATAGAAAATCTATATAGTAAGATTAATTATTTCATCGTATCACAATCGATTGGATTAATGCACTAAGATAATAAAAAATCTAAAAATTCGACTGATCCTTGGATTATAGTCTATTCGATCAAATTACACCAAGATGATATCAAATCCAAAGGAATAGTTGTGAAGACCTAGTCCTTTGGATTTGGCTAGTGCACAAAATATTAGTTTCAACGACTAATAATTTTTTTTTTCTAACAACTAATAAATTTAGATTTAAAATATTAATTTTTTGTTTTATAATAAATAATATAAATCAAAATATGAAACTTTTACTACAAAAAAAGTTAAATAAAAATGGTGTATCTATAATAACAAAATATAATACTTTACTAAAATATAAAAAGAATTATTCTTCTTTCTATATATAAAAATAGATTTTAATCTTTTTTTAATATTTCGTAGGCTATCAGTGACCACATATTGTCGTTGCTCATATGTTTTTATCAATTTTTTTAAAAAAATATTACATTTAGCAATAGCAACGACAAAAGTCGTTGCTATTGATCCATTATCAGCAACGACTTTTGTCTGATAAGTTTTTATCAGTTTTTTTTTTAAAAAAAATTACGTTTAGCAATAGCAACGACAAAAGTTGTTGCTATTGATCCATTATCAGCAACGACATTATTGTCATTGCTGATAATCGATTGTCAGCAACGACTTTTGTCCGTGTCCGAGAGTGATAGGCCCTTGTTGAGGACTAGTTTGGTGACCAAAAATGGAAAAGGTAGTGCTGGCCGTTTGGGACCTAGCAAGCCCTTGTCAACTTTGTCTTCCTAGCATTTAAACATTTGACTCCAGATGAGTTGTGGTATCGAGACCCAGTACTTCTTGTAGAAAGCATAAAGAGTAGCTAAGAAGTCACCTGTCCATTGTGTCTTGTGTCCTAGCGGACACACATTCCTCTTTAGCACTGTGTCAATCATCCACAACCGTGAAGGCAACTTTGCCTTAGTTGTACAGTTTTTCTTGGTGTTGGCATACTCTCCATCACACATGTCGTGCACAATCAGGTGTAAATCAACCTCAGGAGGAGGCTCAGTGAAGCGCGGGGAAGGGCACTCATGGGGGCAGCCAAGTGCTTCCACAATGTGTTCAATGGTGATATCAAACTCAATCCCCTTGATGGTAGAAGACAATACCTCGGGCGTGTCCGAATCAAAGGTCATATTCTGATAGAAAAGTCGAACAAAGCGCGGGTGGAAAACATTATGCACGGGCTGTAGCAAAGGTATCAATTGCCTTCGCCTAAGTTGCTTGTGTGCCCATTTGACATCTTCATCTTCACGAAAAGCCCCCACAACATCAAAGCGAGTCTTAGGATTGAGCTCATAATGCTGCCAAAGTGTGTTAAGGAAAGGACTAATCGGGCCCGATGCACGAGAGGATGAAGAATGGGTGTTTGCCATTGAAAACTTTCTTTGGGTACTTTTTGCAAACACTTGCTGTGCCAAACGAAAAAGAGACCAAAATGAAGAATTTTTGGAAAAAAAAAATGGTGGGAAATGCAAGAAAGATGATGAGGAATGATTAAATAAAAGAAAAATAAAGTTAAATTAACTCAAATAAAAGATTTACCTGCAATGGAAATTAGGTCAGAGAGGGGAACAGCGCACAGATCGATCGGTGGAAAGAGAGAAATGAGGAAATGAAGGTGCAGAGGGGTATTTAAAGAGGTCACGTGACCTTCTGGAATGATTACAATCGATCCAAGTTTTTTGCCGATCGATCCAACCTCAAATTTATGCAGGATTTAAAAAATGTAGTACTCCAAAACACTTAAAAATTACTCCAAATAGATGGGATCCATCAGATTGATGGAATCCACATCTTCGTTATGCTCAACACCCTCGATGTAGGGTTTCAAACTCTGACCATTGACCTTGAAAATTTGGCCACTCTTTGGGTCTCTTAGCTCGACTGCTCTGTGAGGGAATATGGATGTAACAATGGATAGGCCATCCCATCTCGATTGGAGCTTACCAGGAAATAGGCTAAGTCTAGAATTGTATAGCCATACTTTTTGATTCGGGACGAAAGTTTTAAGCCAAATGTGTTTATCATGAAATGCCTTTGTTTTTACCTTGTACATCCAGGCACTTTCGTAAGTGCCGTTATGAAGCTTTTCATGCTCACTCAATTGTAGCCTCCGGTGGGACCCGACTAATTGCATATCAAAATTAAAAGTCTTCACGGCCCACCAGGCCTTGTGCTCAAGCTCAATAGGGAGATGGCATTATTTGCCATAAACCAACCGGTATGGTGACATGCCAATCGGGGTTTTAAATGCTGTACGGTATGCCCACAATGCATCATTAAGTCGCAAGGACTAATCCTTGCAATCTGGCCTAACCGTTTTCTCTAATATACGCTTGATTTTCCTATTAGACAATTCTACCTGGCCACTTGTCTGAGGGTGGTAGGGTGTGGCAACCTTGTGAATGATAAAGTATTTGAGGAGTAAGGTTTTCAGAAACCTATTACAGAAAAGCTTTCCTCTGTCACTGATGATTGCGCGAGGTTTACCAAAACGACTAAAGATGTTAGATTGAATGAATTTGATAACAACTTTCTGGTCATTGGTTCAGGTAGCCACAACCTCTATCCACTTGGACACAAAGTCCACCGCCACCAAAATGTACTCGAATCCGAAAGAGGGCAGGAAAGTTCCCATGAAGTCTATCCCCCACACATCGAAAATTTCTACTATCAAGATGGGGTTTAGAAGCATCATGTCCCTTCTGGACACTGTTCCAAGGCATTGACATCTATCACACGCCCGACAGAATTGATTGGCATCCTTGAATAAGGATGGCCAGAAGAATCCGTTTTGTAAGACTTTCACCATAGTCTTATTGGCACTAAGATGTCCTTCACAAGCCAATGTGTGGCAAAAGGAGAGCACACTCTGAACTTTGCTTTGGGGTATACAGCGGCGAATGATCTGATTGGCATAGTACTTGAAGAGCTCAGGATCCTCCGAAAAATAGGATCGGATCTGCTTAAAGAAGTGGTCTCTCGCTTGCTTTGTCCAATGAAAGGGAATTTTACCTATTGCTAGGTAATTAACAATATTAGAGTACCATGGCACTTCTTTTGAAGTAATCTCAAACAGTTGCTCATTCGGGAAGGAATCATGAACTGGAATGAGAGAAGGCTCTATAAAAATGCGAGAGAAATTGTCAGCGACAACATTGTCAGATCCCTTTTTATCTTTAATCTCTAAATCAAATTCTTGAAGCAAGAGGATCCACCTAATCAAACGGGGCTTTGTTTCTCGTTTAGCCATCAAATGCCTAAGAGCGGCATGGTCAGAGTAAATAACTACCTTGGACCCCAAAAGATAAGAGTGGAATTTGTCCAAGGCAAAAACAATTGCTAGCAACTCTTTCTCTATAGTTGTGTAGTTTACTTGAGCATCCATTAGAGTTTTGCTAGAATAATAAATGTCGTGAGGGAGCTTACCCTCACGTTGTCCCAAAACTGCACCGACAGCATAGTCGGATGCATCACACATTATCTCAAAAGGGAGAGACCAATCAAGGGTCTTCATAATAGGGGCTGAGGATAGAAGTGATCGAAGTGTCTCGAATGCCTTAAGACACGCTTCATCAAAATTAAAAGGAGTCTCCTTGGCAAGAAGATTGCACAAGGGTCTTGAAATTTTACTAAAATCTTTGATGAAGCGGCGATAAAAGCCGGCATGTCTGAGAAACGAGCGAATTTGTTTCACTATAGTAGGTGGTAAAATTTTTGAAATCAGCTCCACTTTCGCTTTATCAACTTCGAGTCCTCGCTTGGACACTATGTGTCCTAATACGATTCCCTCTTGAACCATGAAATGGCTCTTCTCCCAACTCAAAATTAGATTTGTCTCCTTACATCGTGATAAGTGTTGAATGTTATACATTCAAGCCCCTTAACTTGCATATGTTATAACTTAGTTGTATTGTTATCTAATATTTTAGTGTGTTGTCTTATTTTCAGATTTTAATGGAAATTGAAAGCATATCATTGACATTAAGATTGAAGATAATTTAAGAGAAGTTGAAGTGCTATTGAAGTGGTGGTGCTCGAGTGCCCAATTCTAAGGATCGAGCGCCAGCCAGAAGCTTGGCGCTCGAGCGCCCAATTCCAGTGCTCGAACGCCATCGAACCTTCCAGATCTGGAAGATCTTTTGTGACAACAAATGACGGCAAAGATATTTCTTGGTCCAAAATTGCGGCTTGCCAGTCAGTTGTAGGCGCCGAAATTCATCATTAGAACCGTCCTACACCACTTGGATGAAGATCTTTGTAATTTTAACTTCTTTTGTAAAGATCTAAACTCACTTCCTCTGTATATAGCCAAAAACGACGGGAGAGGCAGAGAGCTCAATTCTGTGTATTTTCTTGTAGTTTTTAGCTTCGTTTGATTTCATTTCTTGCTTAAGACAGTAGGTAGAACCAGCCCATAGCACTCACTTCATTTAGGAAATGGTTTTCTTCAACCTAATGAAGAAATCCAAATCCTTCATGAGGAACTAACCCACTTGTAGGGTTTGATGTAGCTCGATCCAAAGTGCTATGGGTTGATTGTATTTAGTTAGGATTTTGTACAAATGGTATAGTGATTGTATATGCATAAGGATTTTTCTTAATGTTATACCATTTGAGATGAAAATTGTTTCTTGTTTATGAGGAATTTGTTTGAGTCTTGAATGATTTCAATGTTTTCAATGTCTTTAATTGAGAAAGCATAGGCTATACAATGATGCTTGTGACATGATTTTATGTGAGTTTGATAGGGTATGCTAGGGACTAGGACTCAATCCATGCTTAGATTAACTTAGAATAGATGGAAAGAAGAGTGGAAACCTGTGATATTTTATGCTTATTTCATGAGATTCTGTAGGCTATTGGGAGAACTTATATTGCATGTTAGGGAACGCGAGTTATTTCACATGTAAGTTGTTAGGTGGGTGGCTAGTGCGAAACTAAGATGCTTTATTATTTTCTTTTGATAATATTTTCTTATTGAGTTTGTTGTGAGGGTTGACAACCTTTACCCGCTCATACCATACTTTTGTTTAAGATCCATGCTAGATACGATTCGCTTGTGGTATAAAGGTTGAGTGAAATCAATTCCCTATTGTAATACCCCAGGATTTAATTAGGTTGACTAAGAACACTTTGGTGAAAATTGTGATGTTAAGATGGGTCAAATATATTTGGATAAATATATTTGATGTTTAATTATATGTTCTTAGTTAAATTGGGTAGTGATTAATTTATAATACGCTTAAAGAAAAATAAATTGTTAGAGTGTTAAAATGAATTTAAAGGTACAAAAGAATTGTATTGATGGGTACATATATATATATCTTGTCTTATAGTGCTGTTTGGTCCAGCATATAGATATATATATAAATATATAAGTATGTATATATATATATAGAGAGAGAGAGAGTAAAAGAGTAGTGCTGTCCAAGACGTACAGCATGGGAAAACAAAAAGGAAACAAAAAGAAGAAAATAAGGAAGCTGGATGTGGTGAACGTCCACATAAAGAACCAAAAAAAAAAAAGAGAGAAATTGGATTTGCTGGAAGCCTAGGTTTACGTGAGCTGCTGCATGTGTGGTGCTGTCCAGATTTAAGTTGAATGTGTGTGGTGCTGTCCAGTTTAAAAAGAAAGAGAAGTGCATGAGACTAACGTGTAGGGCAGTGGAAATTACATTCAGGTGTTGCATTTCTTGAGTGGAGTTATGTGCTGTCAATACTTGTAGAGGGCAGTGGAACGTGGAAGGCTGTAGGTGATATGCAGTGTAACGTGTATGTGTAGGGCAGCAAGCTGTGCACGTGTACAGCCATGAGCTGCATGCAGTAAATACCGTGTAGCTCCTCTGAGTGTGCAGTAAAAATAGAATTGGAAACCAAATTCTGCCTTGCCTTCATTCACGGTTGCTGTCCATAGGCAGGGGCTGTTTTACCCTCATATGAAACAAAAAAAAAATTTATACATCTCCTCCCCATATGCGTACTGCCTTGTAGTTATAGGAAGAAGGTGAAAAAAAATCTGCTCCTTCCAGCCCATTGCCCTGCTGTCCTAGTAGTTAGGGAGAAGTGATAAGAAAAAGAAAAAGAAAGGAGGGTGTTGTCCTCAAGCTTTGGTGCTTTTATTTGGGGAGTGTTAGGTATAATTCCTTATCCTTAGTCTATGTCAATTCTAGATGCTAGAATTTAATTTATGTAGTTATAATGCTAAGTGAGATTATAATATTTTAAATATGCCGTTATATGCCCGAGTAACATTATAATATTTTAGGTATATGTCGTTATGCTAAACTTTTAGACAGAGTTTAAGGAAAATAAATAAGTGGCCTAGATATTGGTTTTAAAGATAATTCTAGACTAATACATTGTCGTGCGTGGATGTGATTAATTGCAGTGAATTTTATAAACGACAAGAGGAATTTTAAGCGGACTACGTGAGGTAAGTACATTACTTACTGAGCAAAAAGATACTATGTTTTTGATAAATGTTATATCACTTGAGCCTGAATATTTTATGAATAACATGATTATATGTTTTGAGTATTTTTACCTGTGTTGATTAAATTGTGAAATGAAAGGAATGATTATGACAACAAAAACATGATTTTTGAGACGACATGTTATTGTATACTGTTGATTATTGAGAATGAGATATGATAAGATTTGGAAAAATGGAAGGTGTTCTTATGTTAACTGTGGAAGCTAAGAGAGTTCCCAGTTAAATAAGAAACCGAAAAGATTATGTGAATAAAATGTTGTCGAGGAGCCAGTGTGCGTCCTGACGAGGAGCCAGTGTGTGTCCTGTCGAGGAGCTAGTGTGTGCCCTGACGAGGAACCAGTGTGCGTCCTGTCGAGGAGCCAATGTGCGTCCTGAAAGAGGTAAACGAAGGGTTTAAGTCCCTTAGAAAGCCGGAGGGGTCAAGACCCCTAGAGGAAATGAGTGGAGATTGCATTACATATAATGAATGATGTGTTTTATATGTTTTGTGATTATTGATTTATTTCATCTCTTTATAATTATATACATATGCTGGTTATGAGATGCAAGTAACCTGTATATTGATATAAGTATAAAGCTATGCATATATGGATTTGTCAAGAAGAGATAAGTGGATTTTATTGTGTATTATCAAACAAATTCTACAGTGCTTATCTTATCAGCTATGATTTTTATGGAATGATTATTTTAGAAAGACTAAAGGTAGCTGTTAATATAATCACGATATTGATGATTATTGAAAAAGATGGCTCATTTTGTAAATTTCAGTAATTTCTATACTTACTGAGTTCGTGGACTCACCAATCCACCTATGTAATTGTGGAATCACAATTACACAGATGTCAATGCAGATGAAGATGATAGTGAAGAGGACCCATATGCCTGTCTTGGATATTATGGATGAGGCAACCTGTTACCTCGAGTATGTTTTGAGATGCTTTGTGAATAGCAGCTTTTTGGAGATATGTCTATAGCTATGTGTGCATATGAAACCCTTGATGTTTAGTACTTGTTGATGGTGTGCTATTTGTGGCACTTTTGGATATTTTTCATGTATAAATGTAAGGACTCGTTTAAATTAGAAATGTATATTCAGCTCAATTTTTTTTTATTTTTTTTTTTTTTTTTTTTTTTATGTGTTTTGTATGGGCTTGTTTAAAAATAATAAGTATATATACTATATATATACTATATATAGTATATGTATAATACTATATATTTCTCTGGCCCAGATTTATGATCTCTGATGATGTTGAGGTTTTTGATAGTAGTGCTTAGTGGTAATTGGAAATTTCCACTTTCGTCTTTCATTAATTAAAGGCGGGGCGTTACACCTATACCTCCCCTACTACTTTTAATTCAATTTGTGTAACTTAGTTTAAAGCTTGTGCCATTTAGTTTTTAGTTTTAAAAACACAAAAACATTTCTTGCTTATGAGTTAGGTTAGGTGCAATTTCAGAGATTCCATCATTACACAACTGAACACAATCCCTGCGGACGATATCTTCTTTTTAGAACTATCCTACAAGGGTACGATCTATCGCGAGCGGTTAATTATAAACTTTAAAATCGAGTGCGCTTGCGAGCGTATCAATTTTTGATGCCATTGCCGGGGATTGTTTTTGTTTTTGAAAACTGTTGTTATGGAATTTTTTTGGTTACATCTAGTTTAATTCTGTAATTACTGTAGATTGTGTCCATAGAGTTGCATAAAATCGAGTCTGTATAATTTTTTTTTTTGTTTTTTGTTTTTGTTCTGTTTTTGTATTTTTTGTGTTTTGCAAAAACTCAGTGCTCGAGCACCCAAATTTGGGGATCGAGTGCCGCCTGGGATCGAGCGTCAGTATCTGGAGATCAAGCGCCCAGCACCAGACAATAGCACTGAAGCTACTGCCAAGGCAGAAACCAGTATTTTCTAAACTTTGTTTTTCTTTTGTTGTTAACTGTGTGTTGTATATATTTTTAGGTTGTTAGTTTATGTTCGGTCGCTGCTCGTTATCATTGCCAATATTTTCGTGCAACCTAGATTTAGAGCGTACTCTTAGACAACAAAGAATCGAAAGGAACTTGGATCTAAGAGTACCTATTATAGAACACATGGCTGAAGAGAATAGGGATGTTTTATTGAGGAATCATTATGTTCCCTCCACTTATACACCCTCTTCATGCCTTCGGTTGCCAAACATCACGGCAACCCAATATGAGATTAAGTTTAGCAAAATACAAATGCTACCATCTTTTTATGGACTTAATAATGAGGATCCTTACAAGCATCTAGATGAATTCATTGATATATGTTCTACCCTTAGATTGCAAAATTTTAATGAAGATGCTTTGAGGATGCGACTCTTCCTGTTTTCCCTTAAGGATAAAGCCAAGCATTGGAGCAGGTGTAAATTTGCTGCCTTTCTCGGTTTATACACAATTGGGACTTGGAGAGTTGAAACCCACGACGGTTGTCTTACAACTTGCAGACAGATCCGTCAAGAAACCTCGTGGGATAATTGAAGATGTTATCATCAGAGTGGACAAGTTCTACTTTCCTATAGACTTCATTGTTCTTGATACAAAACCTATCCCAGATCCAACCAAACTGATTCTCGTAATCCTCGGCCGTCCTTTCTTAGCTATGACTAATGCATGCATTAATTACAGGACCGGGGAGATGGAAGTAACTTTTGAGAATATGAAGGTGAAGTTGAACATCTTCAATGCTTTTCAGCATCCCACGGATTCAGAGAAGTGTTTTTTTGTGGATCAGATTGAAGAAACTATAGAAGATTCACTCCCCCACTTTTTGAGTAATGACCCATTGGAGGCGTGCCTGTCTCATTTTGATAGCAAGGACTTCGACACGGAGCAATTTGTTGACGAGGTTAATTCCCTTCTTGACGTTGCGGCCACAATAGACTTTCCACCTTGGAAAGTACCTAAGGAGCCCTTACCTCTGACATCAGGCATTCCTCCCGTTTCTTCCCTCATCACCCCACCAAAACTTGAGCTAAAACAATGATAACTGCTGAATGTTACACATTCAAGCCCCTTAACTCGCGAGAAGCCTTAGTTTGTATTGTAATTTAATATTTTGTTATGTTTTAGTGTTTATTTTATTTTGTAGGGCTTAATGGAAAATACAAGCAATTCTATTAAATTCAGGCTTAAAATGCATCAACTTCTGCAAAGCTGCTGACCAATGACCCTTGTGCACTCTGTTGACCATAACTTTTAGGTCAAAACTCTGATTGAAGCAAGGTTAAGGGCATTGGAAAGAAGACTCAAAAAGGAACAATTCATTAAGCCAAAGATGAAGCCAAAAATGGGCCCTCAAGCAACCAAAATGGTGATCGAGCGCCAGAAGCCTGTGATCGAGCACCAAAAAGTAGGGATCGAGTGCCATCAGTCCTTCCAGAAGCACTGCAGATCAGTTTCGCAACTGACCTTTGTGTATTGTTTTGGCCATAACTCTCAGTACAAAACTTGGATTGAGTCAAAGTTAGAGGCGTTGGATAGAAGACTTCAAGACGAACAAATGCTATTTTATGTGAAAGATTAGATTCAGAAGTCTTGTGGGTCAAAAATGCTTATGAAGTGCACAAACCTTCTAGAAGCGAAAATATCTACAAGTATATGAAAATCTCGGAAAAATAATAAAAGACTGCGGCTGGTAAGCTATGGTAGGCGCCGAGTTCTCTCTTTAGAGAAGTCCCAGCCCATTGACTCAAGATTTTTCCTTGATCTTTATAATATCTTCAAAGTCTCTTCCTCTATAAAGAAGAAACTCAGTCGGAAAAAAGGAAGAAGGCAGTGTGTGTTCTGTGTAATTTATTTCCAGTGTAGTTTTTAGCTTATTTTGTATTCTTTTGCTGTTTAGACAGTGGATAGAACTCAATCCATAGCACTAAATCTCCTTAGGAAATGGTTTTCTCCAATCCCATGGAGATTCTCAAATCCTTTATGAGGAACTAAACCCTTTGTAGGGTTTAATATAATTTTTTCCATGGGGCTATGAGTTGATTGTATTTAGCTAGGATTTTATGCATTTGGTATAATGATTGTATAAGCCCAAGGATTGATCTTCATGATATACCATTTGAGATGAAAACCTTTTTCTTGTCTATGAGAAATTCTTTGAAGTCTTGAATGAATTCAATGTTTTCAATGTCTTTAATTGAGGAAACATAGGCTTTGCAATGGTGCTTTTGACATGATTTTATATGAGTTTGATAGGGTATGCTAGGGACCACGACTCAATCCACACTTAGAATAACTTAGAATAAGTAGAAAGTGGAGTGGAAACCTATTATATTTTATGTTTATTTCATGATATTGTTTAGGCTATTGAGAGAACTTATATCGCATACTAGGAAACACGAGTTATATCACATGTAGGGTGTTAGGTGAGTGACTAGCGCAAAACTATGATGCTTTATTATTTTCTTTTGGTAGTATTTTCATATTGAGTTCATTGTAAGGATTGACAACCCTTACATGCTCATAATCTACTTTTGCTAAAGATCCATGCTAGATATAATCTATTTCTATCTACTTTCATTGTTATCCTTTATGTTTATGTCATTTACATTTATGTCATTTTCATTTCTGTTATTTACATTTATGTCGTTTACATTTAAAGAACCCAAAAACATCTCTTTTCATGAGTTGAGTTAAAGAAAATCTCGGAAGCTTGATAAACAACCATCACAGTCCCTGCTAATGATACCCTCTTTTAGAACTATCCTGCAAGGGTACGATCTATCGCGAGCGGTTAAATATAAATTTTAAAATCGGTAGCGCTCGCGCGACTATCAAATAGCTTCCTGAAAAACTGAAGTACGCCTTCTTAGGACTTAATGATATTCTCCTAGTCATCATTGCTGCAGATCTACAAAAAGAACAGGAGAGCAGTTTACTGGATGTTCTGAAAGAACATAAGGAGGCGATTGGTTGGAGTGTTAAGGATCTTAAAGGGATTGATTCCTCCATTTGTATGCATCGAATTCATTTGGAGGATAACGCTAAGCCCTCTCCCGAGGCGCAACGTCGATTGAATCCCACAATGAAGAACGTGGTCATGACTAAAGTCGTAAAAATGCTGGATGCGGGCATCATTTACCCCATCTGAGACAGTAAATGGGTGAGTCCCATTCAGGTGGTACCTAAGAAGTCAGGTATTACCGTAGTTGAGAACTCAGTATGTGAATTAATTCCTCAATGCACGACCACCGGGTGGCATGTCTGCATAGACTACCGGAAACTCAATTCATTAACTAGGAAGGATCATTTCCTATTGCCATTTATTGATCAAATCCTAGATCGTCTTGCCGGCCAGAGTTACTATTGCTTCCTGGATGGATATTCAGGATACAATCAAGTTGCCGTTGATCCCCAAGATCAAGAGAAGACGACTTTCACCTGTCCCTTTGGTACTTTCGCGTATAGGCGCATGCCCTTCGGGTTGTGTAATGCACCCGTCACTTTTCAAAGGCGCATGATGTCTATTTTCTCGGACATGGTGGAGAACTTTTTGGAGGTGTTCATGGATGATTTCTCTGTCTTTGGACCCTCATTTAATGATTGTCTCCGTAACCTTTCTTGTGTTCTTAAACGATGTAAGGGGACAAATTTAAGTTTAAGTTGGGAGAAGAGCCATTTCATGGTTCAAGAAGGAATCGTATTGGGACACATAGTGTCCAAGCAAGGACTTGAAGTTGACAGAGTGAAAGTGGAGCTGATTTCAAAACTTCCACCACCTACTACGGTGAAACAAATTCGCTCATTTCTCGGACATGCCGGTTTTTATAGCCGCTTCATCAAGGATTTTAGCAAAATTTCAAGACCCTTGTGCAATCTTCTCGCCAAGGAGACTCCTTTTAATTTTGATGAAGCGTGTCTTAGGGCATTCGAGACACTTCGCTCACTTCTATCCTCAGCCGCTATCATGAAGATCCCTGATTGGTCTCTCCCATTTGAGATAATGTGTGATGCATCCAACTATGCTGTCGGTGCAGTTTTGGGACAGCGTGAGGATAAGCTCCCTCACGCTATTTATTATGCTAGCAAAACTCTGATGGATGCTCAAGTGAACTATACAACTACAGAGAAAGAGTGGCTAGCAGTTGTTTTTGCCTTGGACAAATTCCGCTCTTATCTTTTGGGATCAAAGGTAGTGATTTACTCTGACCATACTGCTCTTAGGCATTTGATGGCTAAACGGGAAACAAAGCCCCGTTTAATTAGGTGGATTCTCTTGCTTCAAGAATTCGATTTGGAGATTAGAGACAAAAAGGGAGCTGATAATGTTGCCGCTGACCATCTTTCCCGCATTTCTATCGAGTCTTCTCTCATTCCAATTCATGATTCCTTCCCGGATGAGCAATTGTTTGAGATTACTCCAAGGGAGGTGCCATGGTACGCTAACATCGTTAATTACCTAGCAATAGGAAAAATTCCCTTTAATTGGACGAAGCAAGCAAGGGACCGCTTCTTCAAGCAGATCTGATCCTATTTTTGGGAGGATCCTAACCTCTTCAAGTATTGTGCTGATCAGATCATTCGTCGCTGTGTACCTGATAAGCCTTGAATGTTATGCATTCAAGTCCCTTAACTTGCATTTGTTAAACCTTAGTTATTTTGTAATATAATATTTTGTCGTGTTTTTGTGTTTGTTAGTGTTTTCAGGTCTTATGGAAAAGATTACTCTACATCATGGAATTCCTCAATATATGCCAACTGTCGCACTTGGCTCGAGCGATACCTGTATTTGGCTCGAGCGATATATACTTTACTTGGCTCGAGCGATCTCTGATTATGGCTCGAGCGATGTTCACTCCTCATAGCTCGAGCGAAACAATAACTTTTTGGGGGTGTGGGATTCACATTTTTGGGGAAATATGTGTTGTTTCTATTATTCGTTTTTGTTTTTTTAAAAAAAAAAAAAAAAATTCATGTGATTCTGGAGAATTTTGTTGAACTTTAATGGTGGTTGCTTTTCATTGGTGAGTTTAAACTTTTTAACACATGA
>FXXK01001644.1:23221-70466 GCA_900184695.1 Betula pendula | reverse complement strand
TCTTATGGAAAAGATTACTCTACATCATGGAATTCCTCAATATATGCCAACTGTCGCACTTGGCTCGAGCGATACCTGTATTTGGCTCGAGCGATATATACTTTACTTGGCTCGAGCGATCTCTGATTATGGCTCGAGCGATGTTCACTCCTCATAGCTCGAGTGAAACAATAACTTTTTGGGGGTGTGGGATTCACATTTTTGGGGAAATATGTGTTGTTTCTATTATTCGTTTTTGTTTTTTTTAAAAAAAAAAAAAAAAAATTCATGTGATTCTGGAGAATTTTGTTGAACTTTAATGGTGGTTGCTTTTCATTGGTGAGTTTAAACTTTTTAACACATGATCATATGGTTAGGAATCTGAGTCTTATTACTTACCTGTGACCTATGAGGTGGCACTTGTGTCAATTTGATCTGTCACGAGCACACTAACACATAGTAGTGAGGTATGACATGCGGAACTAGTTGTGTGTGTTTTCAATGTTTTGAGAGGAATTAGGTGAATTATTGGATGGACAACCTTGGCAAGGTAAATAATAAAAAAAAAAAAAGTAAAAAAAAAGAAAAAAAAATTTGCAAAATATAATTGATGTGGCTAGTTTGGCTTCATAGCCTATTTGATTGGAGTTAGTAAGCCCTTAGGGATATTTTACATCTAATGCCCTAAAACCATCTGGTTTGGGAGTCATTGGCTTAAAACTCGATACATTGGTCAATTAGAGCTTAAGGGAGCTAAGCACTACACAGCTACACACAAACAGAAAGATAACATCTGGCTAGTCAGTTTCGTAGCTTTGTTGACTCGAGTTATTAAGCCTGAAGGGTGTTCACACTTAGTGCCCTAAAACCATCTGGTTTGGGAGTCATTGGCTTAACACTTGATACAAGGGTCAATTNAAAAAGAAAAAAAATTTGCAAAATATAATTGATGTGGCTAGTTTGGCTTCATAGCCTATTTGACTGGAGTTAGTAAGCCCTTAGGGATATTTTACATCTAATGCCCTAAAACCATCTGGTTTGGGAGTCATTGGCTTAAAACTCGATACATTGGTCAATTAGAGCTTAAGGGAGCTAAGCACTACACAGCTACACACAAACAGAAAGATAACATCTGGCTAGTCAGTTTCGTAGCTTTGTTGACTCGAGTTATTAAGCCTGAAGGGTGTTCACACTTAGTGCCCTAAAACCATCTGGTTTGGGAGTCATTGGCTTAACACTTGATACAAGGGTCAATTAGAAAGCTTAAGGAAGCTAACATTGCACAGCCGGTTAATAAAAAAAAAAAAAACTTTTGCCTTGGTTGTATTATCTGATGAAGATCCTAGTGACTTTTAAAGTATTGAATCATGCACATTGGAATTTATTGGAAGCCTCATAATTATCTGTTAATTCACTTCACACGAAGTTGAACTTGTGATATCTCAGCCGGTCATGTGTAAGTGAGTGGACTTTGGAAATCCTAAGAAATGTGAAGATAGTGTTCAGTTTTTTAAAACTTGCTCATGAATGATAACCATTATTTGTGTGATACTTTATTCTTTTGGATAACATGTGTGTGCATAATGTTTGTGGGTAACATTTCTGTTAAACCCTCACGAGACTTCACTCGTCCACTAGGGATGCCTAGGGGTTTAAAAGGCTTGTTGCATGTGCTAAATGCAACCGTGTTTCCTACGACAAAGGAGGTAGAATAGCATTTTTAATTTCGTTTTATTTTCTGCTTTTGTTTTGCTAAGGGACTAGCAAAATGTAAGTTTGGGGGTGTGATAAGCCTTGAATGTTATGCATTCAAGTCCCTTAACTTGCATTTGTTAAACCTTAGTTATTTTGTAATATAATATTTTGTCGTGTTTTTGTGTTTGTTAGTGTTTTCAAGTCTTATGGAAAAGATTACTCTACATCATGGAATTCCTCAATATATGCCAACTGTCGCACTTGGCTTGAGCGATACCTGTACTTGGCTCGAGCGATATATACTTTACTTGGCTCGAGCGATCTCTGATTATGGCTCGAGCAATGTGCACTCCTCATAGCTCGAGCGAAACAATAACTTGGCTCGAGCTAAGTTGATCCAGTCAGAGTCTGAAGTGCGATCTGCGCCGGATTTAGAGGAAAAGAGGATCAAGGAAGACCTAATCAGTGCCAGAACAGCTCTGGGATCCCTCAAAACGAGTGTTGACTCGATTGTACTGAGAAAGGAGAGATTGAAGGTGAGAGAATCCATTGAAATGAGGGATTTGAGAGTGAGTTGAGGGATTGGAGAGTGAGTTGGGGGATTTGATATAGGGTTGGATTTCTGGAACCAGAGAGGGGAGGAATTCGTGGGCAGCAGCAAGGAGCATCATCGGAGATCATTTTGAAGTCTGTCCAGAGAAGAATAACACTCTAGGAGATGACTTTCTCTAATCTAATAGAGAATTTTAACTCCTCTATGAGTGGCTAATCCCTTTCTTCATAGGGAATTGCTGAAACCCTCTCCAAATTCCATGATGTAGTTTGTATTCATTGCTGGGATTTCCATAATATACATGATGATTGTTTAGCTTAGGGAATTGCAAAACCATTTGTAATTTGTTCATCATTGATAATAATCATTCTTGAGTCCATTCAATCTTGTCTATGAGATAGTCTTTATCTTGAATGAATTCAACATCTTTATTTTCTGTGATTATGGGGATGATAGCTAAGCAATGGTATTAATTGGCATTCATTCAAGAAGCTTGATAGGTCATACTTAGGATTCATAAATCATGCTACATCTTAGTTTAGCTTAATTTGGGTAGATGATTCATGTAACCTAGGATGGGTTATTCTTGATTCTTGATGACATGTATGCTGTTTAGAGATTGTATAGGTCATGCTAGGGAATGCGGATCGTATCACAATAGTGTTTAGGTGATCGATCCGTATTAACCTAAGATGATTTATCATGTTCTTCAAAACAAAAGTATTTTTTGGTCGATGACGTCGTATGATTGACAATCATACGCACATCATATCGTGTGTATACTGAGAATCCCACATGAGTATGAACGATCATTGAATGAGGTTTGTGGTGGATTTAATCCCTATGTTTATTTCTTTGAATTCCATTACGTGTTTAAGCTTTGATTTAGTTTTTAAAAAACAACCAATTATCTTCCTGAGTTAGATTAGAATTTTATTCTGAGTATTTGATGAACACCCAACTTAGAACAGTCCTTGAGGTTCGATACCCTAAAAAATAGCCCTATCCTATAAAGGATTCGTCCTATTGCCAGTGGTCTTTTATAATTGATCCGTAAAATCCACATCAGTACCTCAAGGAGAAGTTTAGAGTGTCCTCTCCTTTTGCCACACATTGGCTTGTGGAGGACATTTCAGTGCCAATAAGACCGCGACGAAGGTCTTGCAAAGTAGATTCTACTGGTCGTCCTTATTCAAGGACGCAAATCAATTCTGTCGGGTGTGTGATAGATGTCAACGCCTTGGAACAGTGTCCCGAAAGGATATGATGCCTCTAAACCCCATCTTGATAGTGGAAATCTTTGATGTGTGGGGGATAGACTTCATGGGACCTTTTCCGCCCTCTTTCGGATTCGAGTACATTTTAGTGGCTATGGACTATGTGTCCAAGTGGATAGAAGCTGTGGCTACCAGCTTTTAAGACATCGATTGGCATGTTGGCATACCGGTTGGTTTATGGCAAAGCGTTCCATCTCCCTATTGAGCTAGAGCATAAGGCCTGGTGGGCCGTGAAGACTTTTAGTTTTGATATGAAATCAGCTGGTTCCCACCGGAGGCTACAATTGAGTGAGCTTGAAGAGCTACGAAACGACGCTTATGAGAGTGCGCGGGTGTATAAGGATAAGACTAAGGCATTTCATGATAAGCATATCCAGCCAAAAACTTTCGTCCCGAACCAGAAAATATGGCTATACAATTCTAAACTTAGCTTGTTTCCTGGTAAGCTCCGATCGAGATGGGATAGCCCTTTCATTGTTGTATCAGTCTGTCCTCATGAAGCAGTCGAGTTAAAGAGTCTTAAGAGTGGCCAAATTTTTAAGGTCAACGGTCAGAGGTTAAAACCCTACATCTAGGGTTCGGAGCATATTGAAGATGTGGAACTTATCGACTTGATAGATCCCATATATTTGGATTAATAAATATATTTATTTATTTTTGGTTGATATTCTTTCTATTCTTTTTATTATTAGTATCTCTTATTTTTATACTTAGAGAGTTTTTGGGAACTAGGGATCGAGCGCCAGACTCTGGGGATCGAGCAACAGCATAAGCCTGGTGCTCGAGCACCCAAATCCAAGGATCAAGTGCCAGCAGCAAGCCTGGCGCTTGCACGGCCAAAAGCCAGTATCAAGCGTCAGTAGAAGCTTGGCGCTCGATCACCTAATCCTGGCGCTCGAGCGCCTTCGGGTTAGCAGGTCACGTGACCTGCTTTAAAACCCCTCTGCTCCCCTCATTTATTCATTCTACTCTTCTCCGCTAAATACCCTGTGCGCCGTTCTTTGACCTAACCCAGATAATTCTCTCATTTTCTCATTTTTTTCTTCTTTAATCTTCATTATCTTTGCATTAAAACTCTTCCCCATTGATTTTCTCTTGTTCCCATCTGATTGAAGTGCCAAAATTTTTCTTCCTTGCATTTTTTCCGTTTGGCATAGCAGGTGTTTGATAAAAATTAGCTTAGAGTTCCAGCAATGTCTAGCTCTTCCCCATCCTCTACTCGAGTGCCAACACCTGGAAGCTCCTACATGACTACTGAGTGGCAGCGCTTTGAGCTAGACCCTGAGACTAAGTTTGATATTGTTGGGAAATTTAGGGAATTTGAGGATGTCAAGTGGGCAAGGAGGCAATTCAAAAAGCGACATTTAATGCCACTCCTCCAGCCGGTGTATCATCTGTACCACCCCAGGTTTGTCCGTCTATTTTACCAAAATTTGATGTTTGATGCGGACCAACCTGAGGTGCTATCTTCCTCCATTAACGGGATTGTGCTCCAAATCACCGTTGGAGACATCGAAGAGGCACTTGGCTGCCCAGATGTAAACCCATCTCCACGCTACACTGAGCCTCCGGAATTTGATTTGCATATGATTGTACAAGATATGTGTGATGGAGCTTATGAGAACCGGAAAAAGAATTGCACAAGCAAGGCAAAGTTGCCTTCGAGATTGTGGTTGGTAGACACAGTCCTCAAGAAGAATGTGTGTCCAATGGGACATAAGATTCAGAGGACGGGCCTTTTCCTTGCAGCCTTCTATGCTTTCCACAAGAAACATTGGTTCTCAGCACCACAGCTTATATGGGGCCAAATTTATAAGTGTTGGGAAGACTATGTGGACAAAAGACTGATCGGAAAGAACTTGAAGTTGCCTTTCCCTTACCTAGTCACCAAGCTAGTGATCAACAAGGGCTTTGAGATTCAGGCCAAGCATAATGTGACCACCACATTCCTATTGTTCACCGTGAAAGAGTGGCGCAGAAGTATCTCTCATATGAGGCCAAGAGTGCCCGCTCCTGCACAAGATATAGAGATGGAAGAAGCAGCTGCTGAGATGGCTGAAGGAGAGCCATTAGTTCGTCAAGAGGATAGAGTCCCTATTTCATAGTTAGAGTATGCACTGCTACAAGCACAATTTGAGCAGATCTCACAGTGGCAAGAAAATTTTGAGAAAAGATCTAAGGATGCATTTCTGTCCATTGGGGCGACACTTCAGGATATCTTGAGCCACCTTCCACCATCACCACCTACACCACCTACTCCATGAGTTTTCATTGTATTTTACTTTATGGCTTTGGACCTTTATGTTGGATTACATTGTTGGAATTTTGGAACATTATTTTGTTATCCACCAATGCATTATTTTTGACATTTCATTTGAGGACAGGTGTTTTATTCATTTTGGAAATATGAGAATTTTTTTTCTTTCCACGTTAATTTTTTATTTTTGGTTCATATTAATAAATCTTTCATTTATTGTATTATATTTCTATTCTCTTGCGTTTTAGTTTGTTTTTAGTTTTCTTTTTCAGGATAGGTGTTTATGAGTTCAAGTTTGGGGGTATGCACAGAGTCATACCTCCCTAATGAGGTTTTCCTTTATCCATTGGTTTTTTGCATTCATTATATACACATTAGGGAAAATGTGTGATTTAAGTTTGGGGGTGTAGTTAAACACTTGTTACTTGTTCACTTATCATTTTTTCATAATTTGTTAAAAAAAAATTTCTTTTGTAAATACATGTTCATAGTATCGCTTAGAATTTTGTTGATCTTCAATTTTGATTTACACTTCATTTGTGAGCTTAAGACAATGAACACATGATCATGTAGTTAGGATTTCAAAATCTTTTTACTTGCTCTTGGCTTTTGAGAATTCATTTGTTTCACATTGACATTTCACGAGCACATTGGCATATGAATTATGAGGTATAAGCCTTAATGACAACATGTTTCTTTTCAATACCTCTGATGCAATTGGATGACTTCTTAGATGGATGACCTGGGCAATAAAAATTATATACAAAAAAAAGAGATGATAATACAGCTAGTTTGTCTTTGTAGCCTAGTTGACTCGAGTTTAAAGCCCCTAGGGATGTGTTGTACAAATATCCACCTAAATAAATAGGCGAATAAATGCACGTTTTACTCGCAAGTGCACAAGATCAAAACGATAGTATAGACGGCAAATACGAGATCATTCCCACGAGGATTGGTAAATTGTGTTTAAAAAGCAATTCCTAAGAAGATATTGTTGAATGGAACGAGATAAAATATTGAATTGAAATAATAAGAATAAAGGGCTAGGGCTTCGATATCCACCGCTAATCATACTCAAATAAGGTAAACAATATGCACAACGCTACAATCATATCAAGATACTCACTGTTTGCCAGCCTAAGGGCATGGGTGTATACTCCAAAACTATTGATCTCCCTAAACAACGAGATTAGGCATGGGTGTATACTCTAACTCTTTTCTTTCTTGAGGGATTTAGCATGGGTGTATACTAAGTTGTTCCTCAAGAAAGCATAAATCTATGGAGATCGACAAACACACTAAGACCTAGAACATGGTATCTATTCCGGTCTTTCATGTTGATTACCCCAAGAACCCGCAATTGGTTCTTTTGTCACTCTACTAGGCCCAGGACTCGGTCATCCAAATTGACCTAGATAACAATCTACACATGTTATATGCATAAGATGATCAAACCCATACATAACCCATATGAAGAACGAACAAAAACCCGAGATAAATCAATTAAGCATCAAAACATGAATTGTAGCAAGACAAATTGAAACCTTAAAGAGACATGATTAGGGCTTCAATCGAGCCCTAACTAAAGTATTAGCTACACATAATTTGGATGAAAATTATCCCCATAAGAAAATAACAAAGAAAAACTAAAAAGAAAAAAGAACTAAGAAAAACCCTCTTGAAGCCTTTGATTCTTCTCCTCAAGCTTGTGTATATGTTTTGGAGGACTTAGGGGAGTATTTATAGAGTTTAGGAGCAACCCTAATCAATTTCGTGCACCCTAGGAAGTCCAAGATTGAGTTGGGGTCGGATTACCCTCTTTCCATATCAGTTCTGCCGACTTCGGAGGTTCCCAGCGCACGACGACGCTCGAGCGTCAGTTTTGGGCGCTCGAGCGTCAGGTGCCATGATGCAGCATGCCAGCGTGCCATGGCGCTCGAGCGTCATTTTGGGCGCTTGAGCGCACCTTGGATGAAAAAACTCTTGCTTGATTATTTGTTCCTCTTTGAGTCTTCTTTCCAACGCACTTGACCGTGCCTTAATCCGAGTTTTGAGCTAAGAGTTATGGCCAAAATAGTGCACAAAGGTCAGATTTTCAGTAACTTTGCACAGTTCATGTGTTTCGAGCTCGAGTTGATGGAATTGACTTCTTTTCTTCCAAAACCTACAAAATAAGGGAAAAAACACAAAAACAACACAAAACATCATATTATAATGAAACTAAGAGATTAACATATGTGAATTAAGGGGCTTGAATGTGTAACATTCAGCACTTATCAGGATGTCTCTACATCTAGTGCCCTAAAGCCATATGGTTTGGGAGTCATTGGCCGAATACTCGTTACATGAGTCAACTAGAAGCTTAATAGAGTTAAACTAATAGCTGTGTAAATATAATCAAAGGTCGGTAAATAGTAACCATGCCCCGGTTGTTTCATTTGATGAGGTAGTTTAGTGAATTTTGAGGTATTGAGCCATCTGTGTTGACAATTATTTTGAAGCCTCATAGCTATATGTTGATATCACTTTGCACCAGTTGGAACAGATATGGAATCTCAGCTAGTCATCTGTAAGTAATCATATTTTGCAAATCCTGAGTTGTTGTGAAAATGGAGTTTGTTAGTTTAAGCTTGCCACTGACATGTGAACCATTATTCTTGTGATGCTATATTCTTTGTGATAATTTAACCATGTACAATGTTTGTGGGTAGCATTTTTGTTAAACCCTCATGAGACTTCATTCGTCCACTAGGTATGCCTAGGGGTTTAAAAGGTTTGTTGTATGTGCTAAATGCAATCGTGTTTCCTACAACAAAGGAGGTAGAGTAGTTATTTATATTTGTTTAATTTTATTTTTAGTTTTGTAATGCTAAGGGACTAGCATTATGTAAGTTTGGGGGTGCGATAAGTGTTGAATGTTATACATTCAAGCCCCTTAACTTGCATATGTTATACCTTAGTTGTATTGTTATCTATTTTAGTGTGTTTTAGTGTGTTGTCTTATTTTAAGGTCTTAATGGAAATTCAAAGCATATCATTGACATTAAGCTTGAAGATAATTTAAGAGAAGTTGAAGTGGTGGTGCTCGAGCGCCAGCCAGAAGCTTGGCGCTCGAGCCCCCAATTCCAGTGCTCAAGCGCCATCGAACCTTCCAGATCTGGAAGTTCTTTTGTGACAGCAAACGACAGCAAAGATATTTTTTTGTCCAAAATTGTGGCTTGCTAGTCAGTAGTAGGCACCAAAATTCATCATCAGCACCGTCCTACACCACTTGGATGAAGATCTTTGTAATTTTAACTTCTTTTGTAAAGATCTAAACTCACTTCCTCTCTATATAGCCAAAAACGACGGGAGAGGCAGAGAGCTCGGTTCAGTGTATTTTCTTGTAGTTTTTAGCTTAGTTTGATTTCATTTCTTGCTTTAGATAATAGGTAGAACTAGCCCATAGAACTCACTTCCTTTAGAAAATGGTTTTCTTCAACCTAATGAAGAAATCCAAATCCTTCATGAGGAACTAACCCACTTGTAGGGTTTGATGTAGCTTGATCCAAAGTGCTATGGGTTGATTATATTTAGCTAGGATTTTGTACAAATAGTATGGTGATTGTATATACATAAGGATTGTTCTTAATGTTATACCATTTGAGATGAAAATTGTTTATTGTCTATGAGGAATTTGTTTGAGTCTTGAATGATTTCAATGTTTTCAATGTCTTTGATTGAGAAAGCATAGGCTATGCAATGAAGCTTGTGACATGATTTTATGTGAGTTTGATAGGGTATGCTTGGGACCACGACTCAATCCATGCTTAGATTAACTTAGAATAGATGGAAAGAGGAGTGCAAAACTATGATATTTTATGTTTATTTCATGAGATTGTGTAGGCTATTGAGAGAACTTATATCGCATGCTAGGGAACACGAGTTATTTCACATGTAGGATGTTAGGTGGGTGGCTAGTGCGAAACTATGATGCTTTATTATTTTCTTTTGATAGTATTTTCTTGTTGAGTTCGTTGTGAGGGTTGACAACCTTTACACGCTCATACCATACTTTTGTTTATGATCCATGCTAGATATGGTTCACTTGTGGTATGAGGGTTGAGTGAAATCAATTCCCTATACCTCCCCTACTACTTTTAATTCAATTGGTGTAACTTAGTTTAAAGCTTGTGCCATTTAGATTTTATTTTTAAAAACACAAAAACATTTCTTGCTTATGAGTTAAGTTAGGTGCAATTTTAGAGATTTCATCATTACACAACCGAACACAATCCCTGTGGACGATACCCTCTTTTTAAAACTATCCTACAAGGGTACGATCTATCACGAGCAGTTAATTATAAATTTTAAAATCGAGTGCGCTTAAGAGCGTATCACATCGTTTAAGAACACGAGAAAGGTTAAGGAGACATTCATCGAATGAGGGTCCAAAGATAGAGAAATCGTCCATGAACACCTCCAAAAAATTCTCCACCATGTCCGAGAAAATAGACATTATGCACATTTCAAAAGTGGCGGGTGCATTACACAACCCGAAGGGCATGCGTTTATATGCAAAAGTACCAAAGGGACAGGTGAAAGTCGTCTTCTCTTGATCTTGGGGATCAACGGCCATTTGATTATATCCTGAATATCCATCCAAGAAGTAATAGTAACTTTGGCCGGCAAGACGATCTAGGATTTGATCAATAAATGGCAGTGGAAAATGATCATTCCTAGTTGATGAGTTGAGTTTTCGGTAGTCTATGCAAACACGCCACCCCGTGGTCATGCGTTGAGGAATTAATTCATCGACCATGTTCTCAACTACGGTGATACTTGACTTCTTAGGTACCACCTGAATGGGACTGACCGATTTACTGTCTGAGATGGGGTAAATGATGCCCGCATCCAGCAGTTTCACAACTTCAGCCATGACCACATTCTTCATAATGGGATTCAATCGATGTTGCGCCTTGTGAGAGGGCTTAGCGTTATCCTCTAAATGAATGCGATGCATACAAATGGAGGGTTCAATCCCTTTTAAATCCCCAACACTCCAACCAATCTCCTCTTTATGTTCCTTCAGAACATCCATTAAACTACTCTCTTGGTCTTTTTGTAAATCGGCTGCAATGATGACCGAGAGAGTGTCATTAAGTCCTAAGAAGGCATACTTGAGTTTCGCAGGAAGCTGTTTTAGCTCAAGTTTTGGTGGAGTGATGAGGGAAGAAACGGGAGGAATGCCTAATGTAATGGGTAGGGGCTCCTTAGGTACTCTCCAAGGTGGAAAGTCTATTGCGGCCGCAATGTCAAGATGGGAATTAACCTCGTCAACGTATTGCTCCATGTTGAAGTTCTTGACATCGAAATGAGCCAGGCATGCCTCTAACAGGTCATGTGTCAAAAAGTGAGGGAGTGTATCTTCTATAGTTTCTTCAATCTTATCCACAAAGAAACACTCCTCTGTATCCGTAGGATGCTGAAAAGCATTGAAGATGTTCAACTTCACCTTCATGTTTCCAAAAGTTACTTTCATATCCCCGGTCCTACAATTGATGCATGCATTAGCCGTAGCTAAGAAAGGACGGCCGAGGATGACGGGAATGAGTCTGGCGGGATCAGGGACATGTTCTGTATAAAAAACGATGAAGTCTACAGGAAAATAGAACTTGTCCACTTTAATGATAATATCTTCAACTATCCCACGCGGTTTCTTAACGAATCTGTTTGGAAGTTGTAAGACAACTATTGTGGGTTTCAACTCTCCAAGTCCCAACTGTGTATATACCGAAAAAGGTAGCAAATTCACACCTGCTCTTAGATCAAGAAGGGCCTTTTCAACAGCATGGTCTCCAATAATACATGAAATGGTAGGAGCACCAGGGTCCTTGATCTTGGTAGGTACAGTGTGTTGAATGAGTGAGCTGACCTATTTGGTCAAAAGAATCTTCTCGGGACTACGAGTTCTCATCCTACGTTTTTGAGTGCATAAATCCTTTAAAAACTTGGCATAGGATGAGATTTGTCGGATGACATAAATGATGGAGATATTTATTTGGACTTGTTTAAAAATCTCCATCATCTCTTGAAATTTATCTCCTTGATTTGTAGCACAAGGAGGCTCCTTAAGACATTCAAGGAATGGAGCTTTAAGCTCAGAAGATGTCTCAAGAGTTGTATGTTCCTTCGGAACATTTGGACTATCAATGGGTGATTTTGGATTCACAGGGGAATCATCCTTTTCTTTGGCCTTCAACCTGATCTTGTTGTCAACCACCCGTCCACTCCTTAATGTCGTGACCACCTGGACTTGTTCGTGGGAAGTGCTATCAAAAGCACTTCCATCAACCATGAAATGTCCTTCAGGATTAGTCATTGGTTGAGAGGGCAGCTTCCTTTCCTTTCTTTGATTAAGAGCATTTGCCAGCTGTCCAACTTGACCGTCAAGCTTGGCAATTGATTGGGAATGAGAATTTAGTAATTGAGTATTGGCCTCAAGATTGCCAAGAGCAATCAATACCTTATCCTTAAAGGCAGAATTCCTAAGAGGAAGAGGAACTGACTGATATTAATGCTGAGGGGGTCGATAATTGGAGGACGGATTGAAAGATTGATTAGGAGGCAGCGGATGTGCCTGATTATGCAATCCTCCAATGGGTCCTTGATTTCCCAGAGCCGAGGCTCGCTAAGAAAAATTATGATAATTTCTCCATCCCGGGTTATATGAATTAGAATAAGGATCATTACCCAGTCTGGAACATGCTGCGTTCTCCTGCTCGGGATGAACTTCAGAAAATTGTTCAATGATAGGACAATCTTTCGCTTGATGCGATGGGTAAGAGCAGAATGAACATACCTCATGCGGAATGAAAATGGGAGCTACAGGTGTAGGGGCAAAACTAGCTGCCATGATTTGGTCAAGCTTTCGAGAGAGAGCATCTACCTTAGAGGTTACCGCAAAAGGATGGCTCACTTCGAAAAGACCTTCATGCTTTTGTTTCACAAGAGGTGCCCTACGACCGAATGATGCATGGTGTAAAGAATTTTCATCAAGGTTTTCAAAAAGAGTCCAAGCATCATCTTCGCTCTTTAACATAAATGTGCCTCCACACAAGGTGTTGACCATTTGTCTATGAGGCTCGGTTAAGCCGTCATAGAAGCATTGGACTTGCTGCCACTTGGGGACAGTATGGTGCGGACACTTTCGTAAAAGGTCCTTCATTCTTTCACATGTTTCGTAGAAAGATTCACCATCAATTTGCGAAAAGCCAGTGATGGCTTTCCGTATTTGATTCATTTTTCCTATTGGAAAATACTTCTTAAGAAATTCTTGTTGCATTTGAGCCCAAGAAGTAATTGAATCATTTGGTAAGGAATTAAGCCAATGCTTGGCTTTATCCTTGAGGGAAAACGGGAAGAGAAGCATCCTCAAAGATTCTTCATTAAAGTTTTGCAATCTAAGGGTGGAACAGATATCAATGAATTCATCTAGATGCTTGTATGGATCCTCGTTATTAAGTCCATAAAAAGATGGTAGCATTTGTATTGTGTTAGACTTAATTTCATATTGGGTTGCCATGATGTTTGGAAACCGAAGGCATGAAGAAGGTGTGTAAGTGGAGGGAACATAATGATCTCTCAGTAAAACAACCCTATTCTCTTCAACCATGTGTTCTACAATTGGTACTCTTAGATCCAAGTTCCTTTCGATTCTTTGTTGTCTAAGAGTATGCTCTAAATCTAGGTCGCACGGAAATATAGGCAATGATAACGAGCGGCGACCGAACATAAAATAACAACCTATTAATATGCACAACACAAAATTAAAACAAAATAAAAGAGAAAGAATTAAGAGGGTACTAGTTTCTGCCTTGCAGTAGTAGCTTCAGTGCTACTGATTAGAAACCCTGTGATCGATCCAAGAACGTAGCGATCGATCCAAATCCAATTCTGCAGAAACAAAAAAGGCAGAAGCAGAGCAGAAACAAATACAAAAAAGAAACAGAAACTAAAACACCACTTAAACAGAAACGAATTTTTATACAAAACTACTATATGGACAGGATATACAGTATTTATAGAATTAAGCTAGATGTAATCCTAACAACTTCATAAACAACCGTTTTGAAAACAATCCCCGGCAATGGCGCCAAAAATTGATACGTGCGAGCGCACGACTTTAAAATTTATAAAAACCACTCGCGATAGAGCAAATCCTTGTAGGATAGTTCTAAAAGAGGGTATCAATCCGTAGAGATTGTAATGGTTGTTTTAGCTACAAAGTTCCCAAGATTCCTTCTAACTTAACTCATGAAAATAAATGGTTTTGAATTTTTTACTAAACAACTAAACGATGTAAATGAACAACAACTAATTAAAGATAAAGGGAGTAGGGAGACAATAAGGATTTGACTTCATCCAATCCGCATACTACAAGTGAACTACATCTTGACATAAGCATAAAATGAGAGTGCAAAGGTTGTCAACCCTACAGCTACTCAACATGAAAATACTTTTAAGAGGAAATCATATAGCATCTTAGTTACACATTAACCACCCACCTAATCATCAAAATATGAGATAATTCAAGCTCCCTAGCATGCAATATATATAAATCCTCCGCAAAGCTTACACAATTCTATGGAAAAAGCATGAGGCATCATAGGTTCCTACTAGACTTTCCACTTACACTAAATTAAACTAAGTGTGGATTGAATCGTGGTCCCTAGCATAACTCATCAATCCCTCATAAAATCATGTCAAATAGCATCATTGTATAGCCTATGTTCCCTCAATCAAGGATCATGAAAACATAAAAGTCAATTAAGAAAACAACACTTTCTCATAGACAAGAAGAGATATATTTTCTCAAAGTGATATAACATGAAGATCAATATCCTTGGCTACACAATCATTATACAAAATGTGTAAGATCCTAGCTAAACATAATCAACCCATAGCACTTGAAATGAATTCCATCAAAATCTTATAAAAGATTTAGTTCCTCATAGAGGATTTGGAAATCTCCATTGAATGGGAGAAAACCATTTCCTAAGGAGATTAAGAGCTATGGGTTGTGTTTTACCTACTATCCAGCAACAAAAGAATGCAAAAAGAAACTAAAAGCTATTCTGAAAATAAACTAAAAACTGACTACTGCCTCTCTCGGACGG
This sequence comes from Betula pendula, assembly GCA_900184695.1. Classification (NCBI taxonomy): domain Eukaryota; kingdom Viridiplantae; phylum Streptophyta; class Magnoliopsida; order Fagales; family Betulaceae; genus Betula; species Betula pendula. Next base: position 55,547 of record FXXK01001644.1, on the reverse strand, counting down.
AAATTACATAAGTAGGGAAAAGAGAGCTTTGATCTTTCTTAAGGATAAGATCAAGCCAAAAATCTTCAATCCAGCTATTAGAAGTCCTATCAGACGAGATTTTGGCGCCCACAATAGCCTACCAAGCCGCAATCTTTGATTAAAAATATCATTTCATCATGATCTGCTGTCAAAGATCTTTTACGTTTTTGGAAGCTTCGATGGCGATCGATCCAAGGCTGCGATTGATCCAAGAAAGTGGCAATCGATCGCTGGGCATTTCTTTAGCTCCTCAGCTTTTCTTTGATGTCTTTTTAAGCCTAATGTTCAAGATTTGCTTATGTTTTTCATTAAGACCTAAAAATAAGACAAACACTAAACACAACAAAATATTAGATAATAATACAAACTAAGATTTAACATATGTAAGTTAGGGAGTTTGAATGTGTAACATTCAACACTTATCAATATCCACCGCTAATCATATTCAAATAAGGTAAACATTACGCATAATGCTGCAATCATACCAAGATACTCAATATTTGCTAGCCTAAGGGCATAGATGTATACTCCAAAAGCTATCGATATCCCTAAACAACAAGATTAGGCATGGGTGTATACTCTAACTCTTCTCTTTTTTGAAGGATTTAGCATGGTTGTATACTAAGTTGTTCTTCAAGAAAGCATGAATCTATGGAGATTGACAAACACATTAAAACCTAGAACATGGTTTATATTCCGGTCTTTCATGTTGATTACCCTAAGAACCCACAATTGGTTCTTTTGTTACTCTACTAGGCCCAGGACTCGGTCATCGAAATTGACCTAGATAACAATCTACACATGTTATAAGCATAAGATGATCAAACCCATACATAACCCATATGAAGAACGAACAAAAATTCAAGATAAATCAATTAAACATCAAAATATAAATTGTAGCAAGACAAATTAAAACCTTAAAGAGATATGATTAGGGCTTCAATCGAGCCCTAACTAAAGTATTAGCTACACATAATTCGGATGAAAAGCATCCTCATAAGAAAATAACAAAGAAAACCGAAATTAAAGAAAAACTAAGAAAAACCTTTCTTTGAAGCGTTTGATTCTTCTCTTCAAGTTTGTGTCTTTGTTTTGAAGGATTTATGGGAGTATTTATAGAGTTTAGGAAAAGCTCTAGTCAATTTCGTGCAACCTACAAGTCCAAAATGAATTTGAAATCAGAATTCCATCTTTCCAAAACGAGCCAACCGACTTCAGCATTCTGCAGAAATCGATGGGAATCGAGCGCCAGGAATTGTGGATCGAGCGCAAGGGTGCTCGATCGCCAATTTGGGTGCTTGAGCGCACTTTATCAACTTCAAATTTTTCTTAATGATTTTTTTTCTCTCTGAGTCCTCTTTCCAATGCTCTTGACCTTGCCTTAATCCAACTTTTGAGTTAAAAGTTATGGCCAAAATAGTGCACAAAGGTCAAGTATTTAGCAGCTTTGCAACAGTTAATGTGCTTTAAGCGCGAATTGATGGAATTGACTTCTTTATTTTCAAAACTTACAAAATACAAGAAAAACACACAAAAAAAAAAAGGACAAAACATCATATGATAATGAAACTAAGGGCTTAACATATGTGAATTAAAAGGCTCAAATGTGTATTATTCAGCATTTATCAGTATTTCTGGGCACTATCGAACGTTTGATACGATTATCAAACGTTTGATCCTTGAAGATCGAACGTTTGATCAAGAACAGTGGAACGTTTGATGAATGCCCAGAATGCATGAAAGTCCAAAAACTCCTATCAAACCTATTTATAACTATTCTTAGACTTAGAACATCATCTAACAACATCAAACAACATTCAAAAACGTAGATAACACACTTTTAAATAGGTAAAACAAAAAGTGATGCTTTTTACCAAAACATTTTAGAATGTTAACATAAAAGCTTTTGAATCATTATAACATAGTTCGAAAATATAAACATGATCTTAGCTAGTATAAAAATAATAATTTACAACATAATATGAGTAAGGATTCAGAGGTTACCCTTTGAGAATATAGTTTCCTTCAATGAGATCCTTCCCTTAAAAAAATCATTCTCAAGGCTTAACAAACATTTTCTAGAGGTTTTAGGTCGAGCTTAAGTGTTTTTCTGAGAAAATTGGATACTATTTATAGGGTAATAAGGTGTTAAACCGCTCCCTTACATAAAATCCATTTTGGGAAATGATCGAATATTTGATATACAATATCGAATCTTTGATCTATTTATATCAGAGAATCTAGAGTTCCTTATCAAACGTTTGATGAAAGTATCAAACATCTGATAAAAGCACATCAAACGTTCTATAAAAGTATCGAACGTTTGATAGTCACATTTTTTATTAAAAAAAATGCTATTTAAATGTTTTACAAAAATGGAAGAGTATTTTTAATCAATCTTTTATCAAATATTTATAAAAATAGCTTTTAAATATTTTGGGGCATTATAGCTTTCCACCCGCAGACAGACGGTCAGTCTAAGCAAACTAACCCAGTCTTAGAAGATATGCTTCAAACTTGTGTTTTGGACTCCAAGGGTAGTTGGATTCAGTATCTACCTTGGATCGAGTTCGCTTACAACAATATTTACTAAGTAACTATTAGGATGCCATCATACGAAGCCTTATATTGGAGCAATGTTAGGGAGTGACAACTACTAGGACCTAAGATGTTGCAAGATGCTCGAGATAAGATAGTCCTCATTAGATAAAGGATGGCAGCAGCTCAAAGTCAGCAAAAGAGCTATGCCGTTAACCGAAGACGAGCATTGGAGTTTAAAGTTGGAGACCAAGTGTTCTTAGAGGTGTCCCCCATGAAATGAGTGATGAGGTTCGAGAAGAAAGGAAAATTGAGTCATTGATATGTCAAGCCATTAGAGATTACTCAAAGTGTGGGGAAGTTGGCTTATCAAGTTATCCTACCAGCCAATCTATCAGGGATGCATGACATCTTCCATGTTTCAATGTTAAGGAAGTATATCCTCAACCTAGATTTAGTAATCGAGTACAAGCTATTGGAGATTCAAGAAGGATTGACATACAAAGAGATGCATGTACAAATCTTGGACCATAAGGAGCAAGTGCTACACACCCAAAGAGTTCCTATTGTTAAAGTATTATGGCGTAATCATGGGATCGAAGAAGCTTCTTGGGAAGCTGAGCAAGATATGAGGACTCGCTATTCTCATCTGTTTGAAGAAACTTCTTGTATGAATAAATTGTCCTAATATTTCCTTACATTTTTGGTTTTTGGACGAAGCTAAGTGTTGGTTATTTCCTATTCAGGAAGCATAAGGTCATGGCTGGAATACTTGTAGATCTAGACTGTACGTGGAATTACTCTTTTTGTGAGCTAATGGAATTAGGAGTGGAACTTGATGATGAATGGTACATTGTTGGTAACATCGAGTATGACCCTCTTGACGATCTTCAAGATGATGACTTTGAGTATGTATGGGATGAATACGTATGGGAACCACCCGTTCCTGTAAATGGTTGGGAAGAAATCACTTAAGAAGTCACCGAGCATAGATCTTACAGTAGTGAAGGTAACATCCTTCTCTTTCCTGTTTATGCCTGAAATTTCGAGGACAAAATTTTTATAAGGAGAGGAAAATGTAATACCCGAGGAATTAAGCAAGGTTAGGACCTACCTTGTTACAACCGAACGATCATTTGACACTAGATAACAAAAATGATGAGCAGTCTTTGCTCGATCGAGAACCCCCTATAAATACCCCCACCCCTTCACCTTCAGACTTCACATTCTCAAGTTGTTCAGTGCTAGACTAGTGTGTGTGAGTGTGAGAGGAATTTTTGGAGGAGAGGAGGATTTCTTGAAGTTTTGGTTCTTTTGGGAAGTAACATAATTGTCATCTGCAAAGAAATTTATCGATGGGTCGGTAAGGAAAGACACTTGAAGAAGATTAGCTAGCATGGAGGCAAGCGAGGAGCTTGTTTATGTCTGTATTTTGGCTTCTTTATTATAGTTATTTCTCGGGTTTGGTTACCTTGAAATGGTTTTCCCTTTTATGTGTTCAAAGGGTTTTTCATTTCGTCAATGAAATCTTGTGTTGAGAATGTGCGATTTTGTAGATGTGGTCTTCATATTGTCTTTGTTCAATATTTTAATTTGTGATTATTAATGCTAGTATTGTTAATTTGGGGTTGGAATTGTTCCATGGGTTCTATGATCATTAGCCAAATCAGAACACCCTTAACCCTAATCTTAAAGCGGGGTGCTACACTACCTCTACTTCGTTATCGTCAATCTGTTGTGGACGCATATCCATTAATTACTATTGTGGTGTGGGTAGATATCTGTCTTATTGATAGCAAGTCATGTTAGATCATGTTTATCTCTATGTTGTGTTGTTGTTTGATTTTATTATTGTTACTTATTTAGGAGTCTTATTGATAGGAATATCTCTCTATCTTGGTTGAAGATAGACTTATCTTATATTAGTAGTAGTAGAGTTAGAATCTAAGTATAGAGGTCCACTTCTTTAAATACAGCAATATTCATCAATAAAAGAAATCAATCAAGTAAAATTATCAAACCTTGAGTTTGTAAGAGTTGAAAGCACCTCTAATTGCTCATAGGAGGTCCAGAATTCCTCAAAAATCCTACCAATTTATCATTCTTTTTAAGTTCTCATCCCACATTATGTACACACGTAACACAATCTCACCTTCACTTCAAACAAATCCCTAATCAACTGCATCGCCCTCCAATTTGTTAAAGAGAAATGTGTTGAGTGTGTGCTAATTTTTTTTTCCCTCAAAGTTTGAAACTTGTTGAGATGCAGAGAATTTGTTCTGCTAATAATTTTACAAACTTTTGGTTTGTTCTGCAACCGATTTTACACCTATGGATGCCAAAGTCCATGTCCAATGTGTGTGTTTTCTTATGTATTTTTTTAAATGACGTGGTAGTGCCACGTCAGTGTGTAAGCCTCCATTTGTAATTTTTTGTTTTTTGTTTTTGTTGTGTTCCCGTAGCATTTCTCAGTTCTCAACTATATATAGTGCCTTTCAACTTTACAAAATCCGCTATTCTATTGTCCATTTCAGAAGTCTCCAATATTTTGTTCTGGCCACTGTGCCAACTTTCCGTTTAATTTTGTCATTTTATCATATCCAAGTATTTTAATGTGTTTATATATATGGACTCTTTCACTATGATTAATAAAGAATTGCTGAAAGTATATAATAATGGCCGTGTTGGAGTAATAATAAGTATATGGAGAAGAGAACCCACCAGCCATATAATTAATCAAGTTAAAGAGAAAATGCATGGAGCTTTGACTGCTTTGTCTTGCAGTCTCTGCACTACTATAGTATATATGGACATGAAATGGATCAAGACGACCAGGTGCATGTTTTTAGGAAAACTTTCCAGCCATTGGGAGGCAGAAACCTTCATATATCTCGTCCTTATACAGAAAGCAGGTATACACCAAAGGGGGCATGGAGGCCCAACTTGATCGGCTGCCACATAACCCTCTTTCTAAAGTTATACTACTAAATAAATAAATAAATAAATATATATATATATATATAGTATAGTGATACATTTGGCTGGGCATATAATAATAAGAGTGTCATCAGGTTTTGGAGTTATCTTGAAAAAATTACTTCAATTTACTCGATTTCTAGAAGGATAGTGACTTGCTGGCAGGCATGCTGTTATCTCCTCCCTTGCGATCCTTGTAAACGTCAAAATTTATGGGGGCTACCTAAGAGCTATCTGCATTAATCTCTCGTATTCATCTCTGATAGTGCCATCTCTCCCTTTACCGGATTTCCTTGGTATTACGTAGAAAAAAAAAAGAGACTTGTCCCACATCAGCCAAGAAGTGAAAAATTGATGAATTTATTACTGCCACCATCCTCTTACGGTCAGCAATTGGGGTACCTTTGTGGGTCTCACTTATAAACCATTATCTCCTATTAAGTTTGATAGTGACATTACTCCTGGTCTTACCTAATTTACTTGGTATTGCCATGATATTCTTTTAAGGACAAAGATTTCCTTCAAATTGGGTTGGAGGGAACTTTCTTCAACCGAATCTATAAAAATGCCACGTGTCCTTTCATATGTGAGAAGCACATATATTTTTTTAATTGCAATTACAAAGCTTGAAGAAATACATACATGTTTAATAAAATTTATTCTAACTTTGCCCTTACAATTAAAAAAAGCATATACTTCTCACATGTAAATAGACATATGGCATTTTTATATATTGGATTGAAAAAAATTCATTCAACTTAATTTGGAAGAAAACTCTGTCCTTCATTTAAATTCTTTTTCTAGAACTACATAAAATAACACATCAGGTATGGTAATAAATTCTTTTTCCGGAGCTACATAGAATAACACATCAGGTATGGCAATAATAACATGTGACATAAACAGATCTTGCTTGTTATAATAAGCCAATAACTTTAACCCCCCCTCCCAATCTTGGTATTGCCTCCACCTGCAATAGTAGACAAAATGTCACACTATATAGGGTTACTTTTGACAAAAAAAAATTGTTTATGATGAAAAAAGTGAGGAAGTTAATGGATGATGATAACGTAAATGCCAAAACATTCAGCTTCAGCCATCTCAGCTTCATTAGACTCTCCAATCAGCAGACAGGATTACCGACACCCGTTATAAAAGGAAAAGCAGCAATTATTATATACCTTGGAAATAATACAGAACTACCACAAAACAACAAAACCTAAACACCAACTGGGCTGCCATAATCCATATAATTTATAACGTAAGGTTTCTCATCATAACTTGTCTTTCTACTCACCACGTTGTCTATTTGACAATGTCCTTAATGCACAATTTGGTACTAGATTTCGCGAAGATAAGATATCTGAAAGTTCTTTTTTCTTCTTTCTCCATCTTTTAATAGGGGACCTATATATAGCTCATGATCCACTACCAGCGTTTTTAATTGACCTCAAATGGGGACATTTATTTTTAAAATTTTATTAGGAAAAATTTTCCTTATCACCCCTAATCTTTCATTATTTTTACAAATATATATATCTTTAAACTTTAAAATATGTCAATTTAAGATTACCATCAAGTTTGCAATATCAACCCTCTCGTCCAAATTGATTAGTGGAATTGTCAAATTAAATACCTCTAAGATGTCTATAAAATTACAAAAATACCATCATTTAATAATTAAAAATAAAAAATAAAAACAAAAAAGACGGGGGTATTTTGATAATTTAATGCTGAATTTTGACGAGAGGACTGACAATGCAAACTTCTGATAGATAGTAATCACAAATTGACTATTTTTAAAGTTTAAGGGTATGATTGCATAATTCATGAAAGACTCGTAAGCGAAGTTTTTCCATTTTACTTTTATTATTTTTTTATCCATGGTTCTGAGCTTATATAAGTCTAGGGTTTTGCTCTCTAGTGCCCATAAAATTATCAATCATTTTCTATTCTAGTGCCCATAAAATTATCAACCATTTTCTATTCAAGTCATGGAACTAAATGTTGTCTTGAAGGAAACAGTCTGTCTCAGGCCGTCTGAAGAGTCTAAAAGAATAAAAACTATTGAACTTTCTGGTCTGGACAGGATATCCCCTGCAATCCTCTATGTTGTGCTCTTTTATAAATCTAATTTAAGCTCGGAGGCAGAATATGGTATTGAGAGAGCCAAGAGAGCTCTCCAGAAGGTTCTGGGTTCATGGAATCCGGCTGCTGGGAGGTTTAGAGTCAATGATGCGACAGGGAAGCTCCAGATTGAGTGCAACGATGAAGGCATAACCATGATAACTGCAGTATCTGATTCCAACCTTGAAGAGCTTGGCACGCTGCATGAATACAAACCATGCTATGAAAAGCTGGTTCCTCACCTTTCTGAAGCTGATGATATATCAAAAAACCCACTTTTTGTTGTTCAGGTTTTAGTTTAATTTGCTGATCAACAACGAAACCCTAGTCTTAACATTTTTCTTCAGTAATCTTTTTTTTTTTAAGTTTCTTTCATGTTAAAGTATTTCTACAAATCATTAAAGATCAATATTAGTTTTGTGAACTATATGAACTGCTCAAACGTTTGCTCATAAAAAAACTAAACCCTAACTTTTTTACGTATTGTCTTTGTCCAGTATGGCCTGGATCATGTCTCTTCTGTATTCTAACCCACCCTGTTGGTGCTGATTTACTTTTTGTTTAAATCTCGCTTGGTTGGCTAATGACGTGTGAAACCCTAGCCCTAGTACTGTATCATTATTTAGTCATTATTTTCTGGGATAATTTAGATTTTTAGTATATATGTTATCATCTTCGAAGGCTTCTACTTCTAATATGAAAAACCTGATGAGCTTTTCACTCCTGGTAGGGCTCTCATAATTTCACTTTAGATTGAACATCAAGTTACATAGATTTCCTTTAACAATAAAAATCAAGTTACACCGGATAAGAATAAAAAAAAATTACTCTGTTTTTCTTTTCTTGTATAGATCTCTCTATCTCCCTCTTCTTTTGTTTTAATGTTTCTCTCTAGAAATTAACCCTAAATCTTTATTTTTTTTATTTTTTTGATGAATGATTAACTTTCTATTAACAAAACAACTTAGCACTACACAAAGAGAAGCTAAAGCAAAACTAAAGCTTCAGAACTCCTATACAAACCCAAAACTACAACTAGTAATAAGAAAACTATGTAGAATTAAGACAAAATCCCATCTATACTCCAAGCACTACAAAAAAAAATTATTCACTCGGGTCATCTTAAATTTACTTTTAGTAGTAAACCGGATCCCCCCACTTCCCATTTAATCTACTTTAAAACATTTTCCTCGGTCCATGAATTATTATCATGTTTTAAAGCATTTATATTCCTTCAAATGTTTTAAATTGTAGACCATACAAAGATAAGCCTTTATAGTTTTGCCCCTCCACGTATGCAGCCCCAAAGAAACCATATCATGCCGGGAAATAGGCGGATTGAGCACACATAACATGCTTCCAAATTCAGTAACTAAACCCTAATTTTTTCACAATTACTCTACTGCAGATAACAAGGTTTGCTTGTGGAGGGCTTTCACTTGGTCTGGGAGGAAGCCATGCTTTGTTTGATGGTGTTGGAGCATTTAGCTTTCTAGCATCGTGGGCTCATATATCAAGTGGGAAAGATGAATCTGATCTTATTGCTCCCAACCATTCAAGAGATGCGATTTTGGGTTCTATCTATTCTCCGGATTCATGCCCTGCAGCTGCGGCTGCTTCAATTTATGAACAAGACCATGTTATAGCAATTCAAGATCTCTATGGTCTACCTGTGCAAGTCATCGCATCGGATGACAGATGTTGGGAAACTGCACTGAGCCGGGTTGACTCAGCTCGAGGCCGGCTTGAACTTATTACATTTTGCGTTAACAAGGAAATTGTAGAGACATTGAAGGGACTGGCAATTGAAAGAGGCAAGCTCTTCAAGTGTTCTACTTTCGATGTTCTATGTTCACATGTATGGAAGGTACGTGTTCTATTTTGATTGCAGATCATTATATTTTGTTCTCGAAAAAAAAAATATGGTAGATCTAGAGTATATAGAAGAAACTAGGACTTTTAATTAACTTAATTATTCACGCTCATGCATGGACACATGCACATATATATCCTTGCGTTTATGGTTGTGAATTCTCATCCACATCCTACACAGTACTAACTATATATATATAATATATATATATATATATATATATTATATATATATATATTACTTTACAAATCCTTGCGTTTGTAATTTTATGTTTGTGACTGACAATTCTAATCATATAGGCAAGAGTAAAGGCTCTTCTTCTACCTCCCCCACACAAACATCTGTTTGCAGTTCCCAGTTGATTCCCGAGACAGGTTCCAACCTCCACTTGGTAAGAACTTCACTGGAAATGCCTTTGTTCTTGCCTCAGTTTCTTGTTTGGTGAGAGATCTATTAGAAGAACCTCTCCACAGCACGATTCAGAAAATTCAAGCAGCAAAACATGTAATTACCGATGAATACATCAAACTATACACAAAAGCTCTCGAGTCCTCGGACAAGTTCTTCCCCTCTATGCGAGAATTGACAATTGTAACTGATTGGTTGAAATTTCCCTTAAGTGCACTGGATTTTGGCTGGGGGAAACTTTCTAGTACAGCTCTCTTAGCAACTCCTGTCCAGGAAACTGCTTTTCTGATGATGAATCTTGAAGAATCTGGAGGTTTCATAGTTCGGATTGGAATTGGAGGCCAATATGTGGACGATCTTATCAGCAACTTCAATAACTTCAGCTACTACTGATGTTTTCATCTATGTTTCATATTTGGTTGGATTTTTTAGACATCTATGTTCAATATGCATGACTCTTGTTTTTGTGTAAACTTCAGTATCTTATTATTGTTGTTATATATAGCATGAAAGTGAAAGTATGTAAAATACTGTTTGTCAGCTTGTAATCTTTGTTGAATAAAAAATGTGTACAAGGAGAAAATCCCTTATCTTTATTTTACCGATGACCTTCTCATCTCTACAAGAGCGAGATTCGCTTGATGGCTGTGGTCCCAGATTGCTTGAATCAGATCAAAAACTTGTCTCGATTGATTGCTAATCATGATAAAAGTTGTTTGTTCATCTGTCTTATTTCAAGGTCTATCAACTATCAAGAACCAATTGGTGGGGATCCTAATTAGTTTTAGACAAGGTATCTCCCTATTAGGTATATGGGTGTTCCTCTTGTGTCTTCTAATCGGAAGAAATCAAATTGTGCAATGTTGGCAGATAGAATTGTAGCCAAAGCGAAGAATTATGCTTGCAAAGCTCTTTTTTACGACACAATATTGTCCTCTTAACAATACTACTCTCGCATAAGCACGCTTAACCACGGAGTTTTGATAGCTTCATGACCATCACGACTCTAAAACGCATTGTGTGAAGAAGGGTGTGACTATACATATAAGCATATCTCTATCCTCTATATCCAGGCTATGTGGGATGCCACAATCACACCCTCTTGAGACCCAACGTCCTCACTGGCAAGCCTCATGGGTTTGTGCACGCTCTCCCATTTCAAGTTGGGCAATGGCTAATACCATATGGAACAACCCGCCACACTCCCATGACACAATATTGTTCGCTTTTGGCTCCCCCGAACTAGACTTTCCAGGAGGTCACCCATCCTGGTATTACTTTCGCATAAGCACGCTTAACTGCGGAGTTCTGATAAGTTCATGACCATCACTACTTTAAAACTCGTTGTGTCAAAAAGAGTGCGACTACACATATAAGCACATCTCTATCTACTATACATAGGCGATGTGGGACGTTACAAATCCAAACATGACAACAATAGAAGATAAGTCCTAACAGAATATGTAAACATTTATGAGGAATAATAAAATATGGAGAGAAAAAGCACAAGCAAAGAGAGAGAATGTTGGAACTAGTATCCAAAACTCAAGTTGATCATGAGATATTTTAGATGTAATGAATATTGTTGCTTGTTCCATGATTTTATTATTAAACATTGGGCATACTTATTATTGTTATACATTGCATGTATGTGGTTTACCGTTTACATGCATGTAGACAATTCCTAAGTTACATTAAAAAGTACCTTTTACTCCCCAGAAGTATCCACCCATTGACATTTAGCCCCCAATGTTTAAAAAGTGAGATTCAACCCCCCTAATCTTGACAACGTTTGCAAGTTAAACCCTCCGTCCACTTTTTCTGTTATTTTTTACGGAACTCTAGCCACGTGTGTTGCACGTGATTCTTTTATACCGAAATGTTCCAGAATGCCCTTGGGGGCTAAAGTGTCACAAAAAACAAAAGTAAAAAAAATCAAAAAATCAAAAAAATCAAAAAATCAAAAAATATAAAAATATAAAAATACAAAATTAGTCTTTGTGGTTGGCTTAAATTAACAAATCACTCCGTGTGATATAAAAAAAAAATGCAAAATCAATCCATGTGGTTGGCATAAATTATAAATCACTCCTTGTGGTATCAAAATGAACTCAGAAGTTCATGTGGTATGCTAAAAAAACAATTTAGTCCCTGAAGTTAAACTCTGTTAAAATTTTTAACAAATTCTGTTAAGTGCCACATCAGCACGAATGCGATGCTGACATGTGACAATCTTATTAAAAATATATATAAAATATTAAGTATATAAAATTTAAAAATTATTTTTTTTTTTTTTTAAAAAAGAAGAAGGTGGAAGCCACCCCTTTCTTCTTTTTTTTTTTAAAAAAAAATTAATTAATTTTTGATTTTATATTTTATATATTTAATATATTTATATTTTTTTAATAAGATTGCCACGTGTCAGCATCTCATTGGTGCTGATGTGGCACTTAACAGAATCTGTTAAAAATTTAACAGATTTTAACTTCATGGAATAAATTGTTTTTTAGCATAGTATATGAACTTCTAAGTTCATTTTGACACTACAAGGAGTGATTTATAATTTATGCCAACCACAAGGACTGATTTGCATTTTTTTTTATATCACACGGAGTGATTTGTAATTTAAGCCAACCACAAAGATTGATTTTGTATTTTTATATTTTTTGATTTTTTGATTTTTTGATTTTTTTTTTACTTTTGTTTTTTGTGACACTTTAGCCCCCAAGGGCATTCTAGAACATTTTGATATAAAAGAGTCACGTGCAACGCACGTGGCTAGGGTTCCGTCAAAAATAACAGAAAAGGTGGACGAAGGGTTTAACTTGCAAACGTCGTCAAGATTAGGGGGGTCGAATGTCACTTTTTAAACATTGGGGGCTAAAGTGCCAATGGGTGGATACTTCTGGGGGGTAAAAAGTACTTTCCCCTTTGATTATGGTGTAATCAATGGTTTTTGTCACATAGAAGACCATAGTTAAAAATCCTTTGTAACTTATTAAATATTGTTTGTAATCATAAGTAGAACCAAAAATTCCACCTAGACTATAATATGTCAACCTTGATGATTTCTCTTAATCTAGTGAAGAAGTGTAGCTTCAGGTTAACATAATTGGTATTATAGTAAAGTAAGCTTATACAAGGATATGCACTAAACAGAACCGCATGAGCCACCATTCATATAATGACTGTCATAGAGAATGATGAGCGTGCACGAAGACTTATGAATACTACTCTAAATCCTGAGAAGTTTGTAAACCAAATGTCAAGTGAGGATTACTTTGATGTATTATAGGGTGAGACCAATTATGTGGTCAATATACTCTTTCCGTTGGGTAATCAACAGGTAGTATTGTAGAAGATCACTCTTCAAGAAGGAGCCCAAGTCCTTTGTAGGAAAACAAATAGATAAGGAAATTTCTCTTGTTTTAGGATTAATAAGAATGATTATCCTGTGTCTCGGGCCCAAGCATTTTCAGTAATATTTAACTAAAACTGTGTAAAAGGATGCACTGAATCTCATAGGGTAAATTGGGATAAATCATGAGGTTTGGATCGGGTACTCAAGGAAAGATATGTGGTAAACAAAGTGATAGTTAATCATCTTTGGTTCAACCGCAGAATAAATTCCACGGAGGGGTAATATGGTTATTTGATAAGTACATTATGAATGATTAATTGTTGGTGGCAAAATATGATTTAGAGTTCAATTACATTTATTTGGTGGAATTATCTGTGATTTTTTGTCAAGGTGATGAGTCATCGGATGACGAGATTTTACGGGACTAAAGTAGCTAAATCCATTTTCCTTTCAGGTCCCTTCTTGAGCTATTGTAAATTGACTAAGTGATTATGAGCTTTGGTTATTTATTTATTTATTAAGCAGGTTGTTTTAATTTATTAAAACATGGGCTTATTTATTTAAGCAAGTTGTTTTAGTTAAAAACATAGGCCTAAGGAAAAACTATGTAGTAAATGCAAGAGAGAGAGATTGAACTTTGGGATAAAACCCAAGCCAAAGCCTGAGGAAAAACACATGGGCCAGGGAATTAATTCCTTGACCATGCGTCATAAGCATGATGTAGTGGCTAGGGTTTTTTCCAAATCCTAACCACCTACACCACTTGTCCGACATGGCTAAATTTTCTCCTATCTTAGTTTTTCAAACATTATAAATAGAGGCTAAGTCAATAGCAGAAAATTCACTCCTCATACTCTTTGGAAAATTACTTCCATTACTACAAAGTATAGACGATAAGCATTAAGCTTTTCGAAAGTGATTTTTGTAAAAGAGAAATATTATTCTCTTGCTTCTAGTTATGAGTTCACACTCACTATCATGTTTAGCCATCAAGAAGAAGATCCGGATTTATGAAGAACAATGTTCTTCATGTTCTTCATTGTTCTTCATCTTCTTCAATCCTTTGAAGATTTTGGAGCTCTTAATGTTCTGATAAGTGTCGAATGTTATACATTCAAGCCATTTAATCACATTTGTTAATCTCTTAGTTTCATTATAATGTGATGTTTTGTTTATTTTTGTGTTTTTCCTTATTTTTCAGGTTCTAAGAGAAAAGAAATCACTTTTATCAAAGTTTCAAGCTTAAAACGTATTCTGGTGAGAAGCTGAAGTAGAAGTGGCTCGAGCTCAAGTTACTAAAGCTCGAGTGCATCACTAGAGGAAGACGCTTAAGCATAGAAGTTAGAGGCTCCAGCGCACTTGCGCTCGAGCGCCATTTTGGGGGGCTCGAGCGCCCTCGTGCACTAGAACAGTGAAGTCAGCAGACCTTGTTTTGGAAAGACTCTAAACCTAGTCCAAGTTGGAATTGGAGTTGTGGGCTGCACAAAATCGATTAGGGTTATTCCAAAATCTATAAATACTCCCCAAGTTGGAATTAAAGTTGTAGACTGCACAAAATCGATTAAAGCTATTCTAAACTCTATAAATACTCCCTTAATTCGTCCAAATCAGACACACAAGCTTTGAAGAGGAATCATAGTTGCATTAGAGAAGAGTTTTTTTTAGTTTTTCCTTGTTCTTTCTTTTTCTTTAGTATTTTCTTATGAAGATATTTTTCATCTGAATTAGTTGTAGTTAAATACTTTAGTTGAAGCTCGATTGAAGCCCTAATCATGTTTCTTTAAGGTTTTAATTGCCATGCTACAACTATTTGTGATTCTTAATTGATTATCTCCCGATTTTTGTTCGTTCTTCATGTGGGTTGTGTTTATGCTTGATCATCATATGCATGGGCCATGTGGGGATTGTTATACATGTCAATTTGGATGACTGAGTCCTTGGCATATTAGAGTGACAAAAGAACCAATTGCGGGTTTTTGGAATAATCAACATGAAGCACCTGGAATAGATACCATGTTCTAGACTAAGTGTGTTTGCCGATTTCCATAGATTTATGCTTTCTTAAGGCTCTTCTCCTGAGAAAGAAAAGAGTTAGAGTATACACCCATGCCTAACTCGTTGCTTACAAAAATCAATAACTCTAGGAGTATACACCCATGACCATTGTGCCTGGCAAGCACTAAGCATTGCAATATGGTTTGTAGCATTGTGCATATCCTTTCCTCAAAAGAGTATGTTAGTGGTGGATATCGGAGCCCTACCTTATTTACTTATTATTTTCAATTCTATTATTTGTTTCGTTCCATTGTTATTTTATTACATTTCAATCAAAATATCTTTTTAGGAAATTCTCTTTAAACATAATTTCCCAATCCTCGTAAGAATAATCTCATACTTGCTCTCTATACTATCGTTTTGATCTTGTGCACTTGCGAGTAAAACATACAAATAAAAGCCTATTATTTAGTGGATATTTGAACAACAAGTTTTTGGCACCGTTGTCGGGGATTGCGTTGAATTATGTTTAGAAGTTTTTCCTTTAGTTTAGTTATTCTTGTTTAATTTCATATATTTCATGCTGATCTGTTTTGTGATCTGTTCTACAGTTCTGTTCCTGTTCTACAGCAGGGGGCTCGAGTGCACGACCAGAGGGCTCAAGTGCAACAAGGAGCTCGAGCGCACTCCAAAGAGGCTCGAGCGCCTTTTTCCAAACAGCAGCACTGAAGCTATTGTACACTGTAGAAATTGGTTTTTCCTATACAAAGTCGTCGATCTTAGAACTTAGCCATCATTCTATACAATCCAGAGATTGAACGCACCATTCGACAACCTAGAAGGCAAAAAGAGAACTCTGAAGAAGAAGAGAAATTAGAAGTTGAGCAAGAGATGGAAGAAGCACACGTAGAAAATCCACCAGTGCGAAGGCCAATGAAGAGTTCCTTCATTCCACAAAATCTCGATCAACCAATGAAGAGTTCCTTCATTCCACAAAATCTCGATCAGCCATTGTGCATTGCTTTCTAGCCAACTATGCAAGGCAATTTTAATTTGTCTCCTCACCTGCTTAACATGGTGCCATATTATCGATGCACACCTACGGAGGATTCATATTTGCATATTCGGGATTTCTTTGATCTTTACAAAACTCAGAATATCCATGGCTTAACCTCAGAAGGAATCAGGTTAATTCTCTTTCCTTTTTCTTTAAAAGATAATGCTAAGCTATGGTTAAATTCTTTGGTTGTACGTTCTATTCACACCTGGGAGGAATTAGCCACAAAGTTTCTAAATAAGTTCTTCCTAGCCCAAAAAACAAGGCAATTGAGAAGGGAGATTCAGACCTTCCAACAAAAAGATAAAGACCTTTTCTTTGAGGCATGGGAGCCCTTCAAGGAGCTACTTCTCAAATGCCTACACAACAACTTATCTTAAGACGATCAAGTACAAGCATTCTACGAAGAATTAAATGATACTAACAAAAGTCTTGTTGATTTAGCTTGTGGTGGTGTGCTTATGGAGAAGAATCGTGAGGAAGCGATTGAACTTTTTGAGACTCTAAGTGAGAATTCTCAGCAATTCTCATCAAGAGGGAGGCAATGTGTAAAAAGCAAGGGTGTGTATGAGGTGAACATCAATGGTGGAGTCCAGACTCAAATGGCTACAATGGAGGAAAAGCTAGATATGCTAGTGAAAGCCATGACAAACATCGCTCACGTTCATCAAGTTCAACAAGTCGAGGTATGTGTTATATATTCGCATTCCAATCATACTACTGAGACTTGTTCTATGTCTTCGTTTTCAGATCCAGAATAGGTGAATTATACGGGACAAAACAATCATCCTCCAAAGAACAACCTTTACTCCAACACATACAATGCAGGGTGGAGGAACCATCCCAATCTTTCATGCGGTAACAATCAAAATGTTATAAATTCACAAGGGCAGCAAAGGAGCTTCCAACTGGGGAATAATTATCAAGTTCCACCACAAGTGGTGCAACCAAACTTGAAGTAGAAAAAGAATGATCTTGAAGGGGCTATACTCCAATTCATAACTGCACAGCAACAGACTAATGCTCAGACTAGTATGTTTATTCAAAAATTGGAAGTCACAACTAGCCAAGCCATTCAGAGATTGGAAACACAAGTGGGGCAGATGGCCAAGGAGCTGAGCGAGAGGAAGAGAGGCGAATTTCCATCACAAACAATACCAAATTCGAGAGGACATGAGTAGCTTAATGCTGTGACAGTCCTTAGGAGTGGCAAATTCATTGACAATAAGGTGGGAACGGATGAGACAGTAAAAACACCTCCAATAGAAGCCATGATCTCCAAAAAGGTAAGGGAAAAGGAGAATGTCACATTGCCACCCTTCCCCCAGAGGTTAGTAAAGCCACAGAAAGAAAAACAATCTCTGGATATCTTTGAAACTCTAAGAAAAGTAGAAATCAACATTCCTTTACTTGATTCAATTCAGCAAATTCCATCTTATGCTAAGCTTTTAAAGGATCATTGTACTAATAAAAGGAAGTTTTAGGATCATGAGAAAGTTGCTTTGACAAAAGAGGTAAGTGCAGTTTTATTGAGAAAGTTGCCACCAAAATTGAAAGATTCAGGTAGTTTCACTATTCCTTGCAGGATTGGTGACCAAACCTTTGATCGCGCTTTGTTGGACCTAGGAGCAAGTACAAGTCTGTTGCCATATACTGTTTATAAGACATTGGGTGTGGGGGAACTTCAACCAACCTCGATTACATTACAATTGGTAGACAGAAGCATCAAAAGACCAAGAGGTATCTTGGAGGATGTCCTGGTTAAGGTAGATCAATTCATTTTACCTATTGATTTCATTGTCTTGGACATGGAAGAATCCCCTATGCCATTGCCTTTACCCATTATTTTAGGTAGACCCTTTATAAGGACCGCAGATACAAAATTTGTGTAAAAAAAGGTATTGTGTGCATGAAAGTAAATGGAGAAAAGATAGAATTCAAGGTTTTTGATGCATCAAACTTACCCCAAGATAATTTTGAGTGTTTCAATGTATGTATGATTCAAAGTGCTGCTAAGGAAATCTTTCAGGTAACTAGCAAAGATCCATTGGAGGCTTCTATACATCACGATCTCACAAGGCCGAATAAGAGGAAGCTGTAGCTGACTGAGCTTGAGGAGAATGCCAAGATATGCAAAGAAAGAACCAAGACATCTCTTAATATGCATCTTGTCTAGAAAGAGTCGCCTATAGGACAAAAGGTTCATTTCAATGAGACAGTCAAGGACATGACACCTGCTGGTTCAGCCCTACAAAAGGCGCTCGAGTCACATTCAAAGTGGCTCGAACCCATTTTCTTAGAACAGGTGCACTGAAGCACTGCACCAGGCGCTTGAGCCACAAGCAGAAAGGGCTCGAGCATATTTGTCCAGATCAGTGGTACTGAGGCCACTTCATGCATTGCACGACCGTATCCTTTGGACTTTTCAATTTATTTTTTAGTTATTTATTTATTTATTGTTTCATTTCCTGTTAGTTTTTTTAGTTCCTATTTGTTTTTATTTGTAGTTTTTCTTTTATTTTGTTTTAGTAGTTTTGTTTTTCAAGACAAGTGTTCTTGCATTCAAGTTTGGGGGTATGCTACAAGCCATACCTATTCCAATCAGTTTTCTCACCTCCCTAGTATGATCTTTTCATTTTCTTTACACATTGAGGACATTGTGTAATTCAAGTTTGGGGGCATGGGAGACATAAGCACACTTTGTCCATAATTTTTGTGAAAATGCATGCTCATGTTATTCTTAAGCTTTTGGGTGATCTTAAACTATGATATAATTTCATTAGCAAGCTTAGAATGTTGAACACATGATCATATGAATAGGATTCTAAGTCTTGTTATTTACTTTTGGCATTTGAGAATTCACTTGTTTTGATTTGAGTTGTCACGAGCACATTAGCACATAGTTTGTAAGGTATGACATGTGAACCTAATTATGTATGTTTTCAATGTCTTGAGTGAAGTTAGGTGACTTGTTAGATGAATACCTTGGCATATTAAGAAAAAAAAAAACCATTGTTGAAGTTTTTCATTGAGTAACAAGACTTATTGCCTCATTAAGCAATAAATGTTCACGTCAAAAGGTGAGAAGTTTGGATTGGTTGATGTCATGGCTAATTTAGTTCTGTAGCCTTTTTTACTCGAGTTAGTAAGCCCACAAGGGTGTTTTTACACCTAGTGCCCTAAGACTATCTGGTCTGGGAAACATTGGCCTAACATTCGATACATGGGTCAATTAGAAAGCTTAAGGGAACTAAGCATTGCACAACCTGACCAAAAAAATATGCTCTTATTGTTATGCCATGGTTATTAAAACTGATGGGGATAAAACTGATGGGGACCCCAGTGAACTTTAAGGTATTGAGTCATTGCACATTAAAAATAATTTGAAGCCTCATGACTATGTGTTGGTTCACTTTACACTGAATTGACTTTGTGATGCCTCAGCTAGTCATTTGTAAGCAATTAGACTTTGGAATTCCATTTCATTTTGAAGATGGAGTTTATCCTCTTAAGCTTGCTAATGAATGAGAATCATGGTTTTATGTGACACTTTAATCTTGTGGATAACATGATTTGTGCATAATGTTTGTGGGTACCATTTATGTTAAACCCTCACGAGACTTTACTTGTCTACTGGGAATGCCTAAGGGTTTAAAAGGCTTGTTGTATACGCTAAATGCAATTATGTTTCCCACGACAAAGGAGGTAGAGTATTTGATGTTTTATGTTCTTTTTATTTTCAGTTTTCTGTTGCTAAGAGACTAGCAATATGTAAGTTTGGTGGTGTAAGAAGTGTTGAATGTTATACAGTCAAGCCCCTTAATTCACATTTATTAATCTCTTAGTTTCATTATCATGTGATGTTTTGTCATGTTTTTGTGTTTTACCTTATTTTTCAAGTTCTAAGAGAAAAGAAATCACTTCTATCAAAGTTCCAATCTTAAAATGTATTCTAGTGAGAAGTTGAAGTAGAAGTGGCTCGAGCTCAATTTATTGAAGCTCAAGCGAATCACTAGAGGAAGACGCTCAAGCGTAGAAGTCAGAGAAGCCCACTTGCGCTCAAGCACCATTCTAGAGGGCTCGAGCGCCCTCGTGCGCTGGAACAATGAAGTTGGTAGACCTTGTTTTGGAAAGACTCTAAACCTAATCCAAGTTGGAATTGGAGTTGTGAGCTGCACAAAATCAATTAGTGTTGTTTCAAACTCTATAAACACTCCCCTAAGTCGTCCACATTAGACACACAAGCTTTGGAGAGGAATTAGAGTTGCATTAGAGAAGGGTTTTCTTAGTTTTTCCTTGTTCTTTCTTTCTCTTTAGTATTTTCTTATGAGGATGTTTTTCTTCCGAATTAGTTGTAGTTAAATACTTTAGTTGGGGCTCGAATGAAGCTCTAATCATGTTTCTTTAAAGTTTTGATTGCCATGCTATAGCTATTTATAATTCTTAATTGATTATCTGCAAATTTTTGTTCGTTCTTGATTTGGGTTGTATTTATGCTTGATCATCATATGCATGGGCCATGTGGGTTGTGTTTCTTTTCTCTTGCTTCAAAGTCTGAATTCACACTCATTGTATATTCAACTATTAAAAAGAAGATTCAAATTTCTCAGGAACAAGTTGTAATGCCCCAAAATAAATAAAAGCTATATTTTATAAATATTTGACAAAAGGTTTGTTTAAATACTTTTCCAATTTTTGTTAAACATTTAAATAAAATTTTATTAAGAAAATGTGCCCACCAAACTTTCAATGATAATCATCAAACGTTCAATCTTGGAAAGTACAAACACAAACTTTGCAAAGCTTGTGTAATGATCAAAATATGTTAGTACAAACATCAAACGTTCGATGCTTTTTTGGAACGATCAATGTGCTATAATCAGACGTACGATACTTTCACCAAATGTTTAAAGAGAAACCCTAGATTCTCTTATATAAATAGACCAAATGTTCGATATTGAACATCAAACGTTCGATCATTTCTAAAAATGGATTTTTTGTAGGGAATCGATTTAACACCCCACTTCCCTATAAATACTACTTCATTCCCCTCAAGAAACAACCTAGAGCCGACCCAAGCCCTCCATAAACTATTTGTTAAGAGTTGAGAAGGATTTTCTAAGGGAAAGTTCTCATTTGAAGGAAGTTATATTCTCTAAGGGTAACCTCTGAATCCTTACTCTTATTATATTATATTTTACTGTTTTAAAACTAGTTAAGGTGATGTTTATGCTTTTAAATTATGTCATAGTGATTCAAAAACTTTTATGATGATTTTCCAAAATGTTTTGATAAAAGGAATTACTTTGTGTTTTATCTCTTTAAAAGTATGTTATATATGTTCTTTAATGATTGTTCAATGCTAATAGATGATGTTTTAAGTCTAAGGATAGTTGTAGGTAGGTTTGATAGGAGTTTTTGGACTTTCATGTATTCTCGACATGCATCAAACGTTCCACTTTTCTTAATCAAACATTCGATCTTCAAGGATCAAACGTTTGATAATTGTGTCAAACATTCGATGATGACTAGAAATGCTAAATTAGAGGTTTTTAAGACAAATAACACACAATGATTCACAAATAGTAAGGGATTACATTCTTAGCATATTGCCGGGCTATTTTTCAATTAACGAGGGATTTGCAAAATGTCTGAAGCATCAGATAAGCAATCGATGTAAGTGTTTTAACTGAGTAAAGAAGACTGCAATTTTCTAAAAGTGCAATATGTCAGATGACTGAGCACAACATTCCATGTGATCTACTTTATCATTTTTAAGATAAGATAATATTTGATTATATATTCCCTATTTTGAATAATGAACAATACTTGCATCGTATGACATGGTTGCACCGTCTTGCAACGAAATAATGGTCATGGGCTTGCTATTATTACAAGTTAATTCTATGGTCAAATAGTGTTATTTTATGAAGAAAACCTTCGATCCAATGGTTTAGTTTGTAACAGCGTATCATTCAATGAGTGGGTCACCAATTACAGCTTAGCTAGTCAGTGTGGGCCACCTGAGGTCGAACTCGGTCGAACTGCTAGTGTAAGATGGTACGTCTGTGCAATGTCTGGGGCACCGAAATTGTACCAAATGTCTTTTTGAGTGGGGGTAATGTCTTAAATAGACTATATTGTTAACATATGACTAGTTATATAGTATTTATAAAACATATTTCTGCATTTAAGAATGAGAGTCTAATCATCGAGATTATGTCCCACTTTTTAAATTAAATACTATCTTTTTTGTCACAGGGCATAATAATGAGGATTATATCTGTTATTTGCGAAAACATCATGTGGAGTTCTTAATAACCTTTTTATGCACTATATACCTCACAGTTTTCAAAATAACTTGCTTATTAAGTCAATCGACTTACTCAGTTGCTTCTTTTTTTAAAAATGCCTTGGTATTTTACAAAAACCTCAGGAATTTGTGAGTTAGGATCAACACCAAGTTATGGTATCAGAACAGCAATTATATTTAAGTTTGATCTTTTAGATGTACAGCTCTATGCCTATGATTAATGATGTTAGAACTATTTATAATATACTCAGATCAACTGTTCCGTAGGAAACTCTAATAGAGATTAAATTAGGGAATTTAGACAGTTACTAGTTAATTGTTTTAAATGCCCTATGATACTCTAGTTTATTCTTTCTTCTATAGATAAACTTATGTATAAGATAATTCCCAAGTCAGTGTTTTACATATTCTTCTCTAATGTGGAGAATAGAGATATCTCTGACTCTTAATTTAATAATTAAGGCTGGGAGGCTAACCATAAATTTAATTACAAGTTAACTAAATTCCTGGGGCGTTACACAAGTGTTCTTCATGTTCTTCGAAGTTCATATTGTTCTTCATCATGAATCCTTGAAGAACTTAAAGCCCTTTAAAGATCTTGAAGCTTTTGGAGTTCTTGCGTGTTGGGGATCATGCATGAATTCATAAGAAAACATGGTGCAGTGGAATATAAACATTTTCTATGATATAGGATCATGAACTTCAAGTATAAGCATGCTTTGATCAATATAAAAAACAAACTTAAAGTAAAGGATGTTTTTACTCACATAGTTCTTCAGCCTCATCAAGGAGGCTAGGAGATTCTAGTTTATCATCTTCTTGTGATTTCTTCATCTTCTTCATCGTTAATCTTTGAAGGTGAAGAAGCTTTGCCAAGAACGCGAAGAACACCTAGCTTGAGAAACTCCAAGATCTTTAAAGGACTTGTTGTAGAACTTCAAGGATAGATGAAGAACAAGATGAACTTCGAAGAACACGAAGAACACTTATTCTTGAGAATTTTAGATCTTCTTCTTGATGGTTGAATATGACAAAAAGTGTAGTCTCTCCTTTTGAAGCAATAGAAAAGAATTTCTCTTTTATTAAATTACTCACTAATCTAAAGAACTAAGAACATAGAGTTCTATTGTGTAGTCACAAGAGTTTGTGAATTGTATAGAGGGAGTAGTGAGTAAAACTGCTTCACTGAGTCTCTATTTATAATTGCAGGTCTGCTTAGAGAGGAGGCGAAAGGGAGGTTCCAGATCCCTAGGGAAAACCAAGGGGAATCGGCTACAAGGGGAAGTACTCCCCTTGTAGCCACCGGCCATAATGCTCCCCATGAAGTCGGCCAAGGGGCTAGGATAGGGTTAAAACCCTAGCCTACATGCTTCTTTTCCTTGCATGGGCTTGGACTGACCCCTGTAGCCCAATACTCCTTTCTCTTTGGACTAAGCTCTAGGAATTAAATTCCTTAGCCCAAAAAACTGTCCAAACCAAACAACTCTTAAGAATTAATTCTTAAGTGATAGTCGCGCGAGCACTACCGATTTTAAAATTTATAATTAACCGCTCGTGATAGATCGTATCCTTGTAGGATAGTTCTAAAAGAGGGTATCGTCCGCAGAGATTGTGTCGGTTGTGTAATAATGAAATCTCTAAAATTGCACCTAACCTAACTCATAAGCAAGAAATGTTTTGGTGTTTTTAAAGCTAAAAACTAAATGGCACAAGCTTTAAACTAAGTTACACAATTGAATTAGAAAGTAGTAGGGGAGGTATAGGGAATTGATTTCACTCAACCCTCATACCACAAGCGAACCGTATCTAGCATGGATTTCAAACAAAGGTATGATATGAGTGTGTAAAGGTTGTCAATCCCTACAACGATCTCAACATGAAAATACTACCGAAAGAAAATAATAAAGCATCTTAGTTTTGCACTAGTCACTCACCTAACATCCTACATGTGATATAACTCGTGTTCCGTAGCATGCGATATAAGTTCTCTAAATAGCCTACACAATTTCATGAAATAAGCATAAAATATCATAGGTTTCCACTCCTCTTTCCATCTATTCTAAGTAAACTAAGCATGGATTGAGTCGTGGTCCCTAGCATACCCTATCAAACTTACATAAAATTATGTCACAAGCATCATTGCATAGCTTATGCTTTCTCAATCAAAGACATTGAAAATATTGAAATCATTCAAGACTCAAATAAATTCCTCATAGACAAAGAACAATTTTCATCTCAAATGGTATAACATTAAGAACAATCCTTATGCATATACAATCATCATACCATTTGCACAAAATCCAAGCTAAAAACAATCAACCCATAGCACTTTGGATCAAGCTACATCAAACCTTACAAGTGGGTTAGTTCCTCATGAAGGATTTGGATTTCTTCATTAGGTTGAAGAAAACCATCTCCTAAGGGAAGTGAGTGCTATGGTCTGGTTCTACCTACTGTCTACAACAAGAAATGAAAGCCAACTAAGCTAAAAACTATATGAAAAAATACACTGGACCGAGCTCTCTGGCTCTCTCGGACAGACATACATATATATGGAAAAAGGAAGCTTTGATCTTTCTTAAGGAAAGATCAAGCTAAAGATCTGTAATCCAGCTGTTAGGAATCCTCTGAGAAGTGATTTCGGCGCCTACAACTGATTGGTAAGCCGCAATTTGGACCAAAAAATATCCTTGCCGTCATTTGCTGTCACAAAAGATCTTCCAGATCTAGAAGATTCGACGGCGCTTGAGCACTGGAATTGGGCGCTCAAGCACCTCCACTTCAACAGGATTTAAACTTCTCTTAAATTATCTTCAAGCTTAATGTCAATAATATGCTTTGAATTTCCATTAAGACCTGAAAATAAGACAACACACTAAAACACACTAAAATATTATATAACAATACAACTAAGGTATAACATATACAAGTTAAGGGTCTTGAATGTATAACATTCTACACTTATCATTAAACCCATTTTATTTAAAATAAAAGTAAGACCAAATTAATTCTAATATTAATTCCTGGCCCATGTATTATTTAAATAAAAACATATATGCAATCAAATAAATAAATAATGACTCATCAAAAATACTTGTCAATTTACAATAGCTCAAAAAGGGACCCGAAAGGAAAATACAATTAGCTTCATTAGTCCCGCAAAACTAGTTATTAAATAACTAATCTCCTTGACAAATAATTACAATTAATTCCACTAAATAATTGTGACTGCACTCTAATTCATATTTTGTTAAAACAATTAATCCTTTAGCGACAATCTTGAATTTACTAAATTACCTCTCCATGGATAATTCTATAGTGAAAACAAAGATGAGTATAACTGTCACTTTGTCCGCTATCTCTTTTCCTTGAGTACTCGGATTCAAACTTTATAAATCATCTCAATGTACCTTATGAGATTCCACGCATCCTTGTACATCATTTCAGTTAAATACCACTGAAACCACTCTGGCCTAAGTTTCAAGATGACCTTTCTTATTGATCATAAAACAAGGAAAATATCCTTGTCACTTTGAATTCTTACAAAGGAGTTGGATTCCTTCTTGAAGAGTGATCTACCACAATGCTACATGATGATTGCCCAATGCACAAAGATTGTATGACCATCGATTTGATCTCACTGAGATACATCAAAACAATCACCACTTGACATTTGGTTCACACACTTCTCAAAATTTAAAGTAAAATGTAATCAAATGTTTACTATGCACATCATTATCTATGACAGTTAATAATAGAATAACAATGGCCCATATGGTCTTATTCAGTGCATAGCCTTGTAAATCCTTACCTTGCCATAGCACTAACAATGTCAACTTGAAGCCACACTGCTTCATTCGATTAAGACAAATCCCAAAGTTGACATGTTATAGTCTAGGTAGAATTCCAAGTTCCATTTTACGACTACGAACAAATACATTTAATAAGTTACAAGGAGAACTTTTGACCATGGTCTTCTGTGTGATAATGATTCATTACTCACACCATAATCAATTCAATGCAACTCAGAGAATGTCTATATGCACACTACACATTATGCAATCAAAGACAACTTCAAAACATGCTTATTATTCATATATAAGTTTAGGGAATTTGATATAACTCATTACAATGCCAAATTCAATATGATCAATTAGAGTTTTGGACACTAGTTCTAACATTGCGTTCTTTGGGTTCTTGGCTAGCATCATCATCTTCGAAGATCAACAATGAAGAGGATGAAGAAAGCACAATAAGAAGAAAAACCAAAATCCTCTAGCTCACTTGAGGAGGCCGAAAATATATGTGAGTAAAATCTATACTTTGTTTTTACTTTGATTGTAGAATTATTAAAAACATGTTTCATCTTGAAGTTTATAATCCTAGATCATAGAAAAAAATTTATATTTCGCTGTGCAATGTTTTCATATGATTTCTTGCATGATCCCCAACAAAGTAAATATAGCACAACGGAAAATAAACTTCACTTACCCCCCCCTGAATTGTCACAACTTTTGCAATGCTCCCACCAAACTTCAAAATCTCTCAATTTAGTATATCTAAGTTCAAGTTTTTTACAATGTCCCCCCTCTATTAGCCAATTCGGTCAAGTTCTACTGTCAAAAGGGCAAAATGACTTTTTCGCCCCTAACTTTTTTTTTTTAAATTACAAATTTACCTTTAATTTCGAATGAAAAACTTATTATTTTTTTAATAAAAAAAATCCATGTGTTTGGGTCACAAGGTGACTTAAACGTGGGTAACTAGACCCACGGCGGGGTCACTGCCAGACCCCGCCATGGGTTTGGTCGTGACCCACATTGGATCACCTTGTGACCCAATGTGGGTCTAGTCGTGACCCACGTTGGGTCACAACATGGGTCACTTTAAAAAAAATTAAAAAAAATAATGGTATTTAAGTAATTTAATACGCTTTCGTTAGGATTTAACAAAAAAATCTTAACGGAAGGGGACAATGTAAAAAATTCAAACTTAGATACACTAAATTAAGAGATTTTGAAGTATGGTGGGGACATTGCAAAAGTCATGACAATTCAAGAGAGATAAGTGAAGTTATCCCTAAAATAAATAAGCAATAAATACTTACTTGAACACTAGGGTCACTCATTGGCTATATGAGCAATAGATCCTTGCTCCTTACTTTCAGAAAGCCGGCCTAACCCGACCTTCAAATCTTCTCACCAATGACTAGAAATAACCAAGAGTGTGGGCTCAACTTGCTCTTCAAAATTTGTTCTCTAAGTTTACCTCAACGAGAACTTCAGTTCTTAGGTTATTTCTGGCCAGAGCATGGGGCTTGGGTTTTATCCCAAGACCATGCTTTCACCTACCTCTCTGTATAGCTTTCTTTTGGCCCAAATTTCAATAAATTAAAACAACTTGCTTAAATAATAAGCCCACGTTTTAATAAATTAAAATAACTTGTCCAATAAATAAATAAAAGCCTGTCCATGGTTAATTTACAATAGTTTGCTGAGGGACCCGAAAGGAAAAATAAATCTCGCTCTATTAGTCACTAAAAATCACTGTCACTATTTAATTACAATTGATTCCACTAAACAATTGTACACTCAAGAATTTATTCTTGATTAAAAATCAACTAAGTTTCTTTTGACTTACTTATGGATGAGTATGATTTCTCCATGAAATATTCTCTACTTCTTAATCCTTGATTCCCAAATTTACCCTTTATTATTCTTCAACTGTGAATACTCCTTTCACAAGTCAAAATATATTTTGTGTTATAACTGAGATATGATTAGAGAATTTTATAAACTTAACTATGTAAATGGCTAGGTGAAATTGATAACCAAGGGTAAAACACTAATTAAAAATAAGAAAAACTATGTCATGATGATTTAAAGGCTTTTATATTAACTCTCCAAAAGATTTTGATAAAAAGGATGACTTTTTGTTTTACCTCTTAAAAAGTATGTTTTCTATGTTCTTTGATGTTGTTCTCAGTCTAGATATAGTTGTGGTTAGGCTTGATAGAAGTTTTTAGGCTTTTATACATTTTGGACCTACATCAAACGTTCCACTGTTCTTAATCAAACATTTGATCTTCAAGGATCAAACATTCGATAATCGTGTCAAACGTTCGATGGTGTCCAGAAATGCCAAATTAGGGTTTTAAGACAAATAACACACATACCCCACGATTAGCAAGATATTTTGTTTTTAGCATGTTGTCGGATTGTTTTACAGTAAACAAGAGATTGCAAGATGTCTGAGGCATCGAATGAACAAACAAAGTAAGTATTTTAATTGAGTAATGAAACTACAACTTTATAAGTGCAATATGTCAGATGACTGAGCACGTTTCTCTTTATGATCAAGTTACCACTTCTTATGACGTTATTTGTTTATACAAATATTCCTATTTTTGCAATAAATGAAAAATATATGTATGGTAAGGTTATGATACACCGGTTTGTACAGTAGAACGGCCGTGGTCTTACTATTAATACAAGTTGATTCTATAGTCCACGAGTTTTCTTTTTTGAAGATGGCCTTGGATCCAATGGTTAAATTTTGTGACAGCACACCATTTTTTGAGTGTGTTACTAATTACAGCTTTGCTAGTCAATGTGGGCCACCTAAGGTCGAACTCAGTCAAACTGCTAGTAAATTAATTGTATGTGTAAATGATAGTTAAATTAAATATGGGTCAAATATTTATTAACAAAAGATAGAGTTAATGTAAAGTGGGTTAATGTTATAATTTATAAAAGATTGGGATTTAAAATAAAAAGACAATCTCCCATTGCCACATGTTGGATTGTGATTGGTTAGGTGGGGAGATCTCATCCTCTTATCTTTGCAAGACAAAAAGAAAAAGAAAAGAAAATTGGGCCAAGCCCTTCACCTCATGCACGTGCACCCCTCTCCCCCTCTTTCTTTTCCTTTTCTTCCTTTTTTTTCTTTTCTTTTTCTCACCTGCTTTTCACGCACTGCCCCCCACCCCTTTCTTTCTTTTTCCTTTTCTCTTTTCTTCCCTGCTCCTCCCGCACGCACGCTGTTCCCTTTCTCCTTCTTTCCCTTTTCTTTCTCTTCTCTTCTCTGTTTCTTCTCCTCGCTTCTTCGTCACACACACAGATCGACCGAGAGAGCGAGAGACCGTGAGTTTGAGAGAGAGTGATGCAGAAAATTGTGAGAAGAAGATGAAGAAAAGATGGATTTCGGCCATGGGTCTTTGTGAGGTAAATTCCTAGTCTTTTCTCTATATTTTTGTCGTACCCATTGAGCGTAGAGCACGAAAATCATACGAATTGCTATGATTTTTGCTAGGGTTTGAATCTGGGTTTTTATTTGGGGATTTTGATGAATGGCCGAATGGGTCTTTGTGAGGTAAGATCTCTAGCTTTCCTTTGTATTTTTGTTTTACCCATTGATCATATAGCACGAAAATTATATAAATTGGTATGATTTGTGTTGGGTCCGAAAATTAGGGTTCATGTGGTGTTTTAGGGCTTTTGTGATTTGGTTTGGATTGATGTCCGAAATTGGTTGAAATTTGAGAATATGGTTTTTAATGGTGTTGAACCTTGAGTTGGGGCCTTTGTTGTTGGTGGTGATTTGGTATTTTCATGGAATTAGGTTGTTGGGAGGATTTGGATTAATTTTGGAGATTTTTGTTGTATTGACCGATTGGGTGTTTGTATATATAGAGCTTGAAGTTGATTTTTAATGGAAGCTAAAGATTGGCTCTTGATGTTATATTTTTATGGGATTATTAATTGAGGATAAATTGTAGAATTGCTTGAGGCTCTTGATTATAGCTTGAGGCTATGTCTTAATTAGAAAGTTGTTATGAAGTTGGCCTAAGAGTAAGGTTATGTGGCTATAAATTGAGTATGTCTATGTGAAGAA
Organism: Betula pendula; assembly: GCA_900184695.1. NCBI lineage: Eukaryota > Viridiplantae > Streptophyta > Magnoliopsida > Fagales > Betulaceae > Betula > Betula pendula. Next base: position 24,985 of record FXXK01001644.1, on the reverse strand, counting down.
TAAATGTTAGACATACTCTTATATGAGATAGATTGTTTATTAGAAATCTTGATTTATTGTAGGTTGTTGGTGTTATGAATAAAGGGAAAGTAATGCTAATTAATATGTGTAAAGAGTTTGTATAGATAAGTTTAATAAAGAACTTATTTAATATGTAAATAGTTAATGTAATTCAAGATGTGTCTTGGAGAGTTTAAGAGTCTCTATTTCACTTAAACTATCAAATAAACTATTTGTGATAATTGAGTATGAGATTATAGTTTAATCCTAAGGGGTTAATAACCCATTAAATCCTTAAAGTCTTATAGTCTAAAAGACTTGTGTATGTGGGTAATCATAGAGTTGGTATTAAAAGAAAAGCTAAAAGTTAACAAATCCTAACCATAGTGAGCTATGGTTCAAAATGAAATAAGTATAAAAGAAATAAGATTGATGTATGCATACATATAGTTGTAATAAAAGTAAATAAATAAAAGTAATTAGATAATGGTGGTAATATTAAATGTGTAGGTAATGATATAAAGTAGAGTTATGAATGAAAGATAATATTAATCTATAGTGACATGTAATAAGTGACAATGATAATGAAATAGATTACGTATATAAGATAATTATGTATAATCTATTTGCTATGATATGTTAATATGGAATTAGTTAACAAGCTAATGGTCAAAGTTACCTATATGTTCAACTAATCGATGGATAAAGTATTAAATAAAATAGTTTAAGATGAGAACGTCATCGAATAGTAATATGTTTCAAATAACTTTAAGTCGATAAATATAAATTATCAATATCATAGAAATACATAAACAAGCTTTGAATCCAATTGGAGTAGTAATTAAATAATTAATGCACTTATTCATATGCAATATATATGGTTAAGTGTGTTATTGAACTAAGCATAGCTTAACAAGCGTTTTACGTATATATATATATTATATGATCAAACATACATTCTTAGCATAAATTAATGATGCAATAAATTGATAATACAAATGATGAAGTCTTTAAGAATGTAATTAATTAGAGTAAGTCTTTAATGTGTAAACTCGCATGAGGGTAGCGGTGTTTAGCTAGTTTTAAGAAAGTTAGAAATGCGACGTGAGAGCACGCGGGTAGCTTTATGTGTAATGGGATTTAGAGTTTGGTAGTCTAACCGGATCTAATGATGCGGTTGATTGCAGGCACATAATATGAGATTGGAGGCTTAGGGCTGAATCTAGTCCTCCAATGCATAATATGCGATAGTTGGATCGATGAAAGATTCCAAGAAAGCAAATGAGCGCGAGTTATTGAGATTGTCAAGCATCAAGCGGAAAAAGGTAAGTATTTATACTTACTGAGAGTGATACACACCTTAAAGTGTTTTCATGCTTTGTTTTCAATGTTTAGCAGATGTAGTACTTGCTAAACAAAATAAATGTTTTTATGAGATTTTGATGAAACAATATATAGTTTTAAAAGACGAACCGATGATATATTGTGACAATATGTGTTTTGTGCTTTTGACTATCTTCTTGAGAATTTATGATGATTTGATGAGTGATTGATGATGAGTTTTGATGCTTTGTTGATGTTTTATGATTATGGCGGAATTTGTTGACATGTTGAGTTTTTATGATGTTTTATTGATTTTGATATTGAGAAAAGGTTATGGCAAATTTTATTACATGATATTTAAGAGCATATGTATGAAAAGCATGAGTGCATGTAAACCCGCGCCACAGGGGTTGTGAATATCTGCGTGCCACAGAGAAATGC